>CAJNDS010000309.1:37306-53509 GCA_905221605.1 Symbiodinium natans | reverse complement strand
CCTTCCCATGTCCATCGCATGGCCCCCATGCCCTTGACCCTTGCATTCCTGGCTCATGGCTCCATGATCCCACATGGCTCCCACCACCCACACCTCATGGATGCACGTTTCGCATGGCCCCATGGCCCCTGCCCCTATCAGATGACTTTAAAGGGCCCCATTAATGCATGCCCCCCCCCCCCCCCCCCCCCCCCCCCCCCCCCCCCCCCCCCCCCCCCCCCCATGATCATGACCTTCCATTCAACCTCGGCTCCATGCCCTCGACCCCGGCTCCAGCTCATGGCCCCAGGTAAGGAAACCAACCCTTAGATTAGAGGTTAGGGTTTAGGGTTAATGCTGCCAAGACACCTGTGAACTCGCACAAGTCAAATCGCCCTTTTCAGATACTGCACTTGATCATAGCTAAAAGGCCTGCAGAAGGGATATGATGCTTCATCATCAAGACTCCCCCTTTGCAGCATGCAAACTCATATCTAAGGCACACCACTCTTTCAAACACTTGGCCAGGTAGTTGTTAGGCCGTGGAGTGAGTGCTCAAAGCTCAAGGCCTTTTCTGCGTAACAACACCAACAACGGAGATCTAAAGGAGATCTACGGGGGGACGCCTAAGGACAGGACAGGAATCCCAAAGGTCCAGCGAGCTCCCCTTCTCGGAAACAATAGCAGCACTTACCGGCTGCCTACGATCAAGATGCTCTAAACGATACTGCGGTTTCAAACACTCTGCGACGCTCAAGACTACGGAAAACCAGCTTACGCAAGACGGTGTCCACATACTTATCTGTACCAAGCATAGGACCTAGAAAACCCTTTAAGACGCTACTGGCCCCAAAGGAAGGAGAACTTACCCCGTCAACCCTATCTAAACACCCAAAACCTACATCACTTAAGACTAGGAATCAGGACTTCTAGGAGTACGCCTTGTTTGAGGTCTACAGTTTCCGCTTCACTGTGTTAAGCGACGTGGTGGTGTTTTCGGCTTCGGCTCGGCTTTCGATTGAGATTTCGGCTTAGATTTTGGTTTGGGACCTGCGGCTTTCGATTTGCTTGGAGGAGGGTTTGGTACAGGAGCTATAGGGGTTGGAGGAGCTACAAGGAACTCAGTTCTCCCCTGCCATTGCATCGTTGAGACGTTCGCCCCTTGGCGCGTGACCCTGAAGTTGTCATCAAGAATGCCACTGGTACCATCCTTGAAGATACAGAAAGACCGACGATCCCCAACCAACCTGCTTAGTGATATCGGAAGTGCTGTCCGACTTGGGTCGAAGAACTGTTGGCGCCACATCGGATGCCATCTTATCAGCAGACCAAGTTCGGGAATGTAGTGGAAGTTATCTCTGAGCCCTTCAATGGGCTGATGGCCGAGATTTCGGCGAAGCTCCCACTGAATCAATTCTTGTGTCTGCGCGATTAATATCATGTCCTGATGAGCTTGCGGGTTCAATTTCGGAGCTGGTGGGGGTTGCTTAACAGGAGGAGACTTTGGGACACCTACAGACTGTGCCTTCGCGGTTGGATGCTTTGGGGCAACAGTTCCCAACCAACCTTCAGGCGGTAGTTTCGGCTTAGGGATAGGGATAGCTACAGACTGCGATGTCACGGGCGGAGGCCTTTTTACAACGGTTCCCAACCAACCATCCGGGGGCGGTTTTGGTGCAGGAGGCTTACTCTTAGGGTCTACTTCAAGACTCCCACCCGAAACCAGAGACTCTTCCGAAAGCCCAGAACTCAACGAGGGATGGTGCCCCTGAAAGGAAGTTTGGGTACTTGACTTAGGATCTGGAGCTTTAGTTTTAGGCCCTGCCGCCTGAGACAGTTCTACTCCCCCGGTCCTAGACCCCTGTCCTATTTCAGGTTCGGGATTTGGGCTTTGAGGTTCCGACCAAATGTCTTCAAGAGAGGCTCTGCGGGATGGGGACTCATCTAACAACGGGTCGTAGGGATCATAGGGCTCAACATATAGAGCATACCACCTATGAAACAAGGCTCGTTCTTCTTCTTCTAGCGCCCTAGCGATCAAGTCCGCAGCCACAACTTCGACCTGATCCTCTGGCCCTACCAGTCCAACGTCATCCCCAAAAGCGACTACTGTCACCTCAGACCCGTCTACAGCTCCCTGCGAAGATACTTGTTCTAGAACAGACCCTACTAGTTCTCCGTTCTCAGGTGGCCCCTGAAGATCTCTAAGTCTCCTTGCCCCTTGACTCCAACACCATCGCAAACACAGTTCCAAAAGTCTTGCGATTAAGACCGTGAACCCCATTACTAGCAGAAGTGGAACCCATGACGCTTCATCTTCTTCATCTTCAGATGGCTGAGCTTGCGCTCTGGAGATGCTCAGCACCACCACGGCGCATCTTAAGACATGGGACAACTGGACGACTCCAGCCAAGTCAAGTAGCTTCTGCATCCTCTGAGACGAAAGCGACTTGGTTAATAGGTCCGCGGTCATGACCTCCCCTGGTAGGTGAAAACATTGAAGCTCCTCATTCTCTATTCTCTCGTGCAATCTTCTCGCGCGAAGTCTCAAATGACGGGTTCTCCATGAGCCCGCCGGGAGAGCGATCAAGCAAGTGCATGCAACGTTGTCCGAATAGAGAGCTGGCGCCACCTGCCCTACTAGTTCGCGTACCAGGTCACTGACACTGTCTGTCATGACCATACCTTCCATGGCCGCATATAGCTCAGCTTCTGCCGAACTCAGGCAGACGAACGTCTGCTTTGAGGAAACCCAGCCGATGACAGCGCCGGCCCATTTTAACACCACGCCGGTTTGTGACTTTTCGCCCAGCGGTGCAAACGACGCGTCTGTGGCGACTTCTAGAGTCCCCTCCGTCATTTCGACCTTCACGCCCTGCGCAGGCTTCGGCCCGTACACCAGGCCCAAATCCGGCTTTCCTCGGAGATATCGCACGATGTTTTGGCACACTGCAATCGCCCTGCTAGGACGCTTGCTAGAAAGCTGAGAAGCACGGTTCACCGCCCACGCGATATCCAACCTTGTTTTCGTGGCCAACCACGTTAATTCTCCAATCAGCCCCTGCACTAAGCGAACCGACTCCATCTGGATATTCTCTTCTTGGGTCTCCTGATCCTTCTCAGCTGGATACGGCGTCGACGCAGTCCCCTCAATTTCGGGATGCCTGTTCAGCAACTCGGTGACATAGCTCACTTGTGTTAGGTAATACCTACCATTGTGCAGCCGGATATCAACACCAAGAAAGTGCAAACCGTCCTCCGCAAACTTAATGTCGCTGGTCTCCCAAAGCGTCTGAATGGCCCCTGCCACTGATTCCAATAAGCCTCTGCAAGCACGCAAGAGCATATCGTCAACATATACGCCAATGAGCCCCTTCAAAGCGTTGCTGGAATCCTGGATTTTCCAAAGAGACGGTTCGGAATCGCTCTGTGTTAGTCTGTACTCCAAACCCTCGAAGGCCCACTTCAGCTGAGAAAGACATTTGTCACGGTGTCGGCTCCATGCCGCCGGGCTTAAGTCCAAGCCGTATAGTGCTCTCTGGATAACCCATCGCTCCGACGGTGGGATTATCTTGGCCTTGACCAGTATTTTAGGCGGCATCAAGATTATGCGTTTTCCTTTTCCCTTCCGTTCGTGCAGCGGCGCATACAGGAAGGCTTTTCTTATGTCTAGGATTGCAGCGGTCCACCCACATAGAGACGCCTGTCGCAACTGGATTCTCAACGCGATGGTGTCTAGCCCAGAGGCGTATACCTCTCGACGAGCAACTGCAACTTGATCGCTCCAGGTCTTCTGCTGAAAGTTTCCGCACGCCACTATGCGCGCGCGTCTTTTTCCCACCGGTGGCTTTCTCGTGAACACCACCTTTGCAGGTAGGATTTCTATTGCTCCACTCTGCACATCTTCCTCACACAACTGGTTCACGTCGATGGGGTAGATGGCTTCATATTGAAAGCGTAACCCAGTGTATTCGTCCAACAGTGGGGGGACCCACTTTTCAAGTTCGCCCGCTGCCTGCTGCGGGTCGATAGTCCTAGCCTGCAGGAACACCTCTGGCTCACTTTCTTCTTGTGGGCCCTTCTCGCTTTCCTTCACTGCTAGTGTCCTTATCATAGCCTTGGCTAGCCTCTCGTCATCATGCCCGCTGACAGTGCCATCAAGCTTTGTCCCGGAATCGATCCACAGCAACTCCTCTTGCAGCTCTTGGATTTGCGAGTCCAACATGTTGATGTAGCACATGCTTGGGCAGTTTGACGGCCCGGCTTCCCTCAGCGTTTCGGACGCCAACTGACACTCCCAAGAAAAGACCCGTGAGAGGAAGTAAAGGTCAGCTTGCAGCATTTCTACCAACTTCTCATCCATGGCATACTGCTGGTCATCTACAGTGGTGCAGCCTAAGCCACCATCGCCTTCACTACTGTCGTCGCCGACATAGGCTACTGAAACAGCTCTGACTACTGGCTCGGATCCCTTAGGCAGCGGAGGAACCGGAAACCCAAGCTCCCGAAGTTCCTTTATCGTCGACTCTGGAAGACGAGTCCATCCTCGAGGTGTATAGGCAACCAAGACGAGACGATTCCCGGTATGAGGAAGAACCTTGTGTCTCCTTTTGGGATTGAATGACACTGGATGATTTGCTGGGGGGTACAAGATGCCCATATGCTCATCTACATCAGCTTCATCGGTTCTTAGCCCTTCAGGTAACACTCTAATTTCGCCACCTTGAAAATCTCCTAATGGAACTACCCAGTTGATGGACCCTTCCGCATTGTTGACATCTCGGTGCCATTCTGAAGGACCCCTCTGACTAACCAGGATCGCAGTATAGGTGGCATCTGGGACTTCTTGACGGAGATACACGTTCAGGGTTTTTACCATTTCTGGCTTTTGGTGCGTTACCTGGGTGACTCCATAAATACCCCCGTGAGCAAAAGCACCAAGAACCGCTAGCCTACCCTTTTCATGCGTTGTCTTATCGGCCCTCCTGTGATTTCTACACGAAGGCCACTTACTCCGAAGTACCAAATCACAAACCGCTCTCCTTGACATAGCTCCCTGTTCTCTAAGGAGTTTGGCTTCTTGTTCCACCCCATCTACGGCTTCAACATGACACACCTTGAATGAGCTTTCTTCTACTGGAAGTGCAAACAAGATCGTATGACCCGACTCCTCGTCCTCCGACTCCCCCGATCCCGAATGATTCTCATCCTCATCCACCCAGCTGACTCCAAGACTCTTTAACTTCTGCAACATTCCCAACATTTCAGGTCCTCCCCCTTGCGGCACTAGGCGGCGCAACCCTCCTTTGGCCCTGATACGTCGACGGGGGACACTTGGTGCATCAGCTGGTGGAGGCAACGGAGGCTCGGCTTCAGAAGGCACCCTACTCTCACGACCCGTAATGAAACCTCCTAGTGGACGTGGCGCTTTAGGTCTACTACCAGCAGCCGGACTGTCCACCGGAAAGGCCTCACTAGGCTGTTCTGCTGCTTCTGGAGGTGCATTCAACGGTTCCGGCTCCCTAACCTTTTGATAAGCTAAAGTAGTTATTAGGAGTACTGGGGTTCCATCAGGGCGGGTCACTCGCACCACCCAACCCTTTGAGACATGCTCCGACGGCGCCAGGACGGTGGCCTGAACTGCTCTCGCTGTCCATGATGCCCACCTCCAGGTACGTTCCCTGACATAGATATTCGCGCCAAAGGGAAGCTGTTGCCTTTTAGGAATCACACCCAGGCCCCTCATTGCTTCATCATACATTGTTTCGACCGAGTATCTCATCGCATGAGGCCAGTCGCTAGACCTAGCACCTACAGAATGTAGAAGGGATCGGGCTTGTCGTTTGATAAGGCCTATGAAGCGCTCCGCAAGGCCGTTGGACTGAGGGAGATCTGCTGCAGTTGTCGTGACATGCAGGTCTCTCGCCCTACACCATGATAAGAAGGTCTTGTTAACGAATTCCGCTCCGCGGTCGCTATGGACTCGGTGAAGAGGTAGTCCTAAAGTCTTTAACCTTATGAAGATACGAGCCACGGCTTCAGTGACCTGTTTCGGACTCTTTTTGTACACCGGAATTAGAAACGGAATCCTGATCGCCGGCAGAGGGTCCAGTGAGGCCTCACAAATGGCTTTCCATCTACGCTCCTCTTTCTTTACCTCGTCCACATCTGCCGGAAGTGGATCTGCCGCAGGCTCCTCTTCGCCTTCAATTTCTGCCCACTCATCTGGGTTTGGTATTGGCTCGTCCTGCTCTCCCGCTTTGCCCATATCCTCTTTTTCTCCCTCGTTTTCAGAGATAACACCTACCCCACGTCCGTCATCTTCAACTGGCTCACCATTTTTCCAGAATCTTGGGAAGGTGTATACTCCTACGACTGCATACCGCGCAATGCCCTCCTGATCTGAACCTTTAGTATAAGGACCCGTAAGATCTACGCAAAGGGAAAACATATGCGCATGCTTTCTACGACGGCAAGGATGGTGGAATGCTGCCGATTCTAGGCAGGCTCGGCAGTCACCCCGCCATGGAGCGTGCCCACGTTGGCAATGTTCTTTAAAGGACTGCTCCTTCGGTTTAAGGCGGGATACTCTAGGGAAAGGAGGATTCAGCTCGCTACAGATTCTGCGCACTACTTCAGGGTCCATTCCTTCATCTATCATGAGCCCGGACAAAAGCCGAATCCTGTCCCTTACCGCATTCACATTTTCTTCTCTGCTACTAGACCACAACTCCCACCCTCGCTGAAGAATGGATACCAATCCCGGCGCCATTTCGAGGCCTTACTTGTGCGCTCCATCCTTTCTCTTAAGGACTCTGTGTCACTAGAGGTAGAGATCCACCGCGCGGTCGGAGGAACAACCTTGTCGGAAAGTTCTTCGGCTACCATCCACGAGGACGTTGCAAAGACCGATGGTTTTACATGGTCATGCCCTAAAGCGCCCTGGTCAAACCGTACTTTATACAGCCCTAACCCTTTGATTTCAGGCCATTCCCAAAGCGATGGCAACGCTTGTGCCTCAGGGGAAGGATCCAGCTCCGCAGGATCCCTGGGGTGCTCAAACCCAAGATACGCATTCCCTTCCTGAACCTCCTGAGTCACATGCATCAAGAAGAGCATTCTCAAGATTAGTACGGTATCTCGAATCGCCAAAGTCCTCTCCTTACCTGTCAATCCCTCTAGTCCGAACCGCTCGATTCCATGTCTCGCCCTCAAAACGCGTGGTCCCGGAGACCTAGCCCTAGACCGTGACATCGTCCTACACGGAGGACCACCCAGTATCCCTTTTACTTTGCCAGACAGGATCTCTTGAAGTACATACGAATGGAGAGACTCGTTAAACAAGTCCCTTCCCCGATTCAATTCTACCTCTAGAAAGGCCTCATCATGCTTAGCCTTCCAGGATTGTTGCCCCGAGCACAGATGTACCAGCACCCGTTGCGCTTTCTTTAGCCTACGTCGAGCCCTGCGATTCAGACCTGTTGTTTGGGCATCGTTGGTTTCAGGGTTCACCTGCAAAGGAGCGACCTGCTGAAGGATGTCGTGAGGCACCTCCGGGAAGATCTTCTTAGCGTATGCAGCCAGAACGACTGACTCTTTCTTGGCATCTCCCCTACAGGCATTTAGAGCCTCCTTCAAAGACCCTTGGATCTCAAAATCCGGACTCTCACTTAACTGCATAGCCTTGACTCTCAGTTCCCTGACTCTGATCTTGTCCTCCAATTCCAGAATCAAGTCCATCAGCAACTCTTGAGCGATCATAGGACAACCCTTGACCAAGGTAACCGGAAGCTCACCTCTCGTAGGGTGAGTCAGGCGAATCCCCTCTGTTGACCACTCTAAAACCATACCCAGACACTCAATCGCGGGCCCTAGAGGCAGTATCGGAGTGACCCTATGCGCAGTGAGCAGGGTGCCTTGCTCATTCATCCGAAGCTCAGTTTGTCCAGCAGCCAACTCCACTTTTACTACACTAGCCTGCTGAAGCTCCTTGGCAGATCCTTGACGAAGCGCGTTAGTAGCCCCGCCATCGATTAGTCCCAAGGTGTTTTCTTCCGCTTTCAGAAATCTCACAGACACGCACGGTTGCCCTTGGCTCCCCGCAGATTCCACTACCCGCAACGATGGGCTTGGATCTTCACGAGTAACCCCTAGCTCCCACGCAGTCTCTAGTTCATCGACCAGAGCTCGGGCATCTGCTACTCCTAGGACCATCCTGCCATGAACAGTCCTTACACCCAAAAGCCCTCTTAGTGGATGCTTGACAAGTGGTCCCTGAAAATCCCAACGGACTTCACATCCTAGGACCTCAACCACCTTTCCCAGAGGGATTACCGCAGGCTTCGTGTCCATGGAAAGCAAGGACCCCTTTGATGACATTCGCCCTACAGATAGACCTACCGGAAGCATAATGTCACAGGCCACTGCAGATTGATACTCTCTGACTTGCGCATATCGGTACACATGAGTCGCGCCTGAATCCAAGAAAGCTTCTGCAACTGAAATACGCTCATCTTCACCAACAACAACCTCTACACCAAACGTACAGAACCTAGGAACATCCTTTTCAAACCCTGGAAGCTTCAATTCACGGAAATCACCCATGTCGGCTCCATCCGGCTCTAGCCGATCCCTGCTCTCGCTGGCCCCATCTGGCTCTAGCCAGCTCAGGCGATTGGCCCCTTCCGGCTCTAGCCAATCTGGATGAACGGTCCCTTGCGGCTCTAACCGAACATCTGCCCTTGGCGAGTCCATTTCGGAACCCCGCCCTCACTACTTCTAGGTGATTCCTGTAAATTCGAAGCAACCTCCCCAATTCCCCCCGGACCACAACTGACCTTCAAATCCGAAGTTGAAGCACCAAACGAAACCGGACCAAACGAAACCGGACTCCCCCCATCCTGCAAGGATGCCACTCCGGGCCCCTGAAGACATGCCAAACGAATCCCTTTCAAGACCCGACCAGCTTCTTGCTCTGCGGATGTCCCTGCAGCTGCGGAGGTGTTTCCGCTATGTGTAGATGCGTTTGTAGCAACTTCGGCGATGACAGGTCCTGGGGTTTCTACTGTAGCCGCTGCAATGTTCGGCTTGCCTCCTTTTGGAGGCCCACCCTTGTTACCCTTGTTGCCCTTACCGCCCTTGCCTCCCTTATCCCCTTTCTTGAACTGAGGACCTTGAAGAGTAGGGCATTCAGGACGACGATGATTCGTTGCGGGATCTGTGGCTCCGCAAGCATAACATACTTGTTGCCGAGCAGCTTCTGCAAAGTCGTGCAGGTTTCTACAATTATCCCCAAAAGCACACCCGCGCGGCGTTAGGTACCCCTTGCACGTCGGCTTATTTTCCTGCCCTTCCCTTGTACCCCCGGAACCCCCGGAACCCCCTTGGTCTTTACCCTTCGGCTTCCCTTTAGGCTTCCCTTTTGGAGATCCTTTCCTAGGGTTGTTTGGGGCGTTTGGGCTTGCTACATCATCAGTCTCAGTGGCCTTTGCTACGCGTGGCTTCTTGGGATCTGACTCCAACCCATACTCGAGAAGCTCCGCTTCGGCCTGAACATGCTTCAAGTACGAAAGGACTGACTCCAGCGTGGGTGCATGGTCTAGGCTGCTCTGTACCCTGACAAAGGACAGTCTAAAGCTGGCTTGCGTGTAGCTCTTGAGAACTCCCGCCATCAACGAGTCGATTCCCTTGAGAAGAAGAGACGGATCAGGCATCGAAATACCCAACTGCCTCCCCCGGGAGGCCCACCGTGACCATCGTCTTAACTTTAAGTTCGCATCCGAAGGACTACTAGCCACACCTGGGTTGTGTAGATAAGAGAGGATAAGTTGTCGCTCTTTGGCCCCGCCAGGCTGACCCTTAATCAACACCCTGAATAGCACGCCAACCGTTGTCAGATCCCCTTGCGATATGAGTTCTTCAGAGAGATCCTTAGGCAAAGCCTTGATGAGCATCGAAACCGTCCTCTGCTCCAACCGCATGTAGCGTGGTTCCTGCAGATTCTCGGGGAGCGCTCCTTTCAGCGCCGCTCTTTCAAGCGGCGGGGACTGAAGCCACACTTTGTAGCGTCGGTCTGCTTCTGCTGCAACCAAACCCCACCAAGTCGACGCTGCCGGCGCCAAGTCCGAGATAAGTGGAGCAATTAGCGTTAGCCAATCCCCTACTGCTAGCGGTCCCTCTTCTGGAGTTATTTCAAGAGTTGGTAACATGATTTCACGGCTTCTATCTGGAGCATACGCCCTAGCATCATCATGCGCTCTCATGTCCGGCATAGACTCCATCAAAGGGCGTGGGTACATACTCAGAACAGGCACAGAAGCTCCTGGCACAAATGCTTGCTGGCTACTACTTGCGGTCATTTCCTGATGCACAAAAGGAACGTGTGCTGGGGGGCTTGGAGGCGGTGTTGTTTGGGGTGGCCGAGGCGGAGGAGACGGCGGCCTGTACGCTGGCCTACTGCAACCGAAATCCAAACCTCTATCAACCCTTCCCTTGACTGTAGCTCTACCCCCTTCAAAGCCCACTTCATACTCTACATCCCCTATCCACACCGTAAGCTCCTGGGCCGGAGCGGTCCTTTGTGCCACAGTCGGCACGGGATCTGGCGGAATGCTGGGACCTACTTGGCCTTGCAGAGAGGAATTGATTGGGGCCTGGAGGGGAGCAGGGCTTCGAGGTTCAGGATTCCCTTTTCCTATCCCCTTATCACCCCTACTTTGTCCCCACAGGTCCAAGGAGCCATCGCTCGCGCTCTCCCTACTTCTGAGGCCTACTCCAGCATCAATTTCCCATAAGTGCATCAAGGGTCTTTGGAATGTCGAGGTTAAAGGGGCATGAGGTTGGCTACCAAAACTGTCAGGTGACCCGATAAAGTGTTGTTCTACCGGCCTAGTTGCTATCGGGGAGCTCGCTTGCGACGTTCTGTCATGTAGAGGGATGGGATAGGCTTCTACTGGATGCTCTGGCGTCGCTAGTTCCCTACCATCAAGGCCTGGAGCTACAGGCGGATTCCTAGGAGCAGATGGATCCATTTCCAAAGCACCAAAATGTGCCCTTAAGGCTTCCATATCTACCCTACCTAGGCTGTAAGTGTTTCTAGATCCACCTGATCCCACACTCCGCGCTTCTTCAAGGCTCTGCAGCCTTGCATGGACACCCTGCAGAAGACCCTGCATCTGGCTCATGCCCTCTACAAGTTGTGCAAGTTCGCTACCTGAATGCCGGCTTTGCCCGCTATGCGACATCGGATCCCTGTACAGCAAACCTTCTACACCACGCACCCCTAAACCACTAGACCCAACCTGTGCCAGGTCCTGCGCCGCAAGAGCTCCCTGAGTCTGAGGGGTCTCCCGCACTGCCAGAGGCCCTGTCCCAACGCAGGCCCCTGCCAGTGGGAGAGGACTCATCCTCTCTTCAGGCCCTTGCTGCGCACGACCAGCAACTGCCAAGTTCTGCTCATCACTTCTGGTTCCCAAGCCAACTGATCTCAAAGAACTTCGTAGTGCCTCCAACGCGTTCCAACTTGACTGACCTCCCCGTGGATCGCTGGTCGGATCAAGAGATCCTCGTCGTGACGCGTCTGGATCAAGAGATCCTGGTCCTGGGGACCCTGAAATTGTCTGTCTTAAAGACGTGGCGGTCTCATCGTTGTCCCGATCAAGAGATCGTTGCTTATGTATCTGCATATTGTCACCATCGTTCTGATCAAGAGATCTCATCGTTCTATTGCGTTCTCGAGTTTCATTAACCGAAATCTCCTCCTGTTGCTGAGCCGCTTCCCACGCCTCATTCAAGTTGAAGTGCTGCGCGTTCTCGGAGTTGCTCGGCCCTTGCCCTCTCGGCCCTTGCCCTGTGCTGGCCTCTGACCTTCCAAGTTGTAGCGCTTCACCACCTTGTATCTGCTGGGATGTATCATAGCTCGGCTCAAGAGAAGTCTCATCCACACGCACTTCTCGCGATATCTCTGCTGGTGTAGCAGGCGGCGAGGCCATCCTCGAAGCTGTGCCCATTGACGAAGGGGTCTGGCCTGTCTGGCCCGCGGGAGATCTTCCTCTCCTCATGCTCAAGTCCATGGCTCACAGCAGCGACTCTCGGATGTCTCTCGTTTAGAATAAGATTTGCAAAGGCTAGACCAACCAGGAAATTAATCTAAGCGCTAAGCCCTAGAGCCCTTGGGCTCATAACCTAAGGAAACCAACCCTTAGATTAGAGGTTAGGGTTTAGGGTTAATGCTGCCAAGACACCTGTGAACTCGCACAAGTCAAATCGCCCTTTGCAGATACTGCACTTGATCATAGCTAAAAGGCCTGCAGAAGGGATATGATGCTTCATCATCAAGACCAGGATCCCACATGGCTGCCACCATTAGCATTCTTTTAGGTGCTCCTATCAGATTCCTTTAAAGGGCCCCGATGCATGCCCGCCCGCTCCGCCCTCCCCGCTCTCACCCCCCCCCCCCCCCCCCATCATAAGGGCCCCGGTGCATGCCGGCCCGCTCCGCCCTCTCCGCTTTCACCCCCCCCCCATGCACCCTTCCCATGTCCATCGCATGGCCCCCATGCCCTCGACCCCCTGGCACCCATGGCTCATGGCTCCATGATCCCACATGCTCCCACTCATGGATGCACGTTTCGCATTCCCATTCCCCTATCAGATGACTTTTTAATGGCCCCAGTGCATGCCCGCCCGCCCCGCCCTCCCCCTCTCCCACCCCCCCCCCCCCCCATGCACACTTCCCATGGCCCCGTGGCCCCATGCCCCTTGGCTTAAAGGGCCCCAGTGCATGCCCGCCCACTCCGCCCTCCCCGCTCTCCCCACCCCCTCCGCCCGCTCCATCCCATAACCCCCACGCCCTCAACCCCCTGGCACCCATGGCTCATAGCCCATGGCTCATGGCTCCATGATCCCCCATATGGCTCCCACCACCCACACCTCATGGATGCACGTTTCGCATGGCCCCGTGGCCCCATGCCCCTATCAGATGACTTTAAAGGGCCCCAGTGCATGCCTGCCGTGGACCCTATCAGATGACTTCAAAGGGCCCCAGTGCATGCCCGCCCGCTCCGCCCTCTCCCCGCCCCCTCCGCTCCCTCCCATGGCCCCTGCCCCCATGGCTAATAGCCCCATGACCTTCCATTCAACCTCGACTCCATGCCCTCGACCCCGGCTCCAGCTCATGGCCCCAGGATCCCACATGGCTGCCACCATTCGCATTCTTTTAGGTGCTCCTATCAGATTTCTTTAAAGGGCCCCCATGCATGCCCGCCCGCTCCCGCCCTCCCCCCCTCCCCCCCCCCCCCCCCATGCACCCTTCCCATGTCCGTGGCCCCATGCTCCTATCAGATCCCGGCGCATGCCCGCCCGCTCCGCCCTCTCCGCTCTCACCCCCCTCCCATGTCCATCGCATGGCCCCCATGCCCTCGACCCCCTGGCACCCATGGCTCATGGCTCCATGATCCCACATGGCTCCCACCACCCACACCTCATGGATGCACGTTTCGCATTTCCCCCTCTCCCCATTCCCCTGTCTTAAATGGCCCCAGTGCATGCCCGCCCGCCCCGCCCTCCCCGCTCTCACCCCCCCCCCCCCCCCCATGCACACTTCCCATGGCCCCGTGGCCCCATGCCCCTAGACCCTATCAGATGAAAAGGGCCCCAGTGCATGCCCGCCCGCTCCGCCCTCCCCGCTCTCCCCACCCCCTCCGCCCGCTCCGCATGGCTCCCACCACCCATGGCCCCTGTGCCCTCGACCTCCTGGCACCCATGGCTCATCGCCCCATGACCTTCCATGGCCCCCATGCCCTCAACCCTGGCTCCATGCCCTCGACCCCGGCTCCAGCTCATGGCCCAGGAACCCACATGGCTGCCACCACCACACACCCCTTCCCCCCATGCACGTTTCCCATGGCCCCGTGGCCCCATGCTCCTATCAAATTACTTTAAAGGGCGCCGGTGCATGGCCGCCCGCTCCGCCCTCCCCGCTCTCACCCCCCCCCATTCCCATGTCCATCGCATGGCCCCCATGCCCTCGACACCCTGGCACCCATGGCTCATGGCTCCATGGCTCCCACCACCCACACCTCATACGTTTCGCAGGACCCCCACCCATGGCCCCCATGCCCTCAACCCCGGCTCCATGCCCTCGACCCCGGCTCCAGCTCATGGCCCCAGGATCCCACATGGCTGCCACTACCCACACACCCCTTCCCCCCATGCACGTTTCCCATGGCTAAAGGGCCCCGGTGCATGCCCGCCCCAGGATCCCACAAGCACCACCCACACACCCCTTCCCCCCATGCACGTTTCCCATGGCCCCGTGGCCCCATGCTCCTATCAGATCACTTTAAAAGGGCCCCGGTGCACCACTCCGCCCTCCCCCCCCCATGCACTCTTCCCATGTCCATCGCATGGCCCCCATGCCCTCGACCCCCTGGCACCCTTTCGCATGGCCCCGTGGCCCCTATCAGATGACTTTAAAGGGCCCCAGTGCATGCCCGCCCGCCCCGCCCTCCCCGCTCTCACCCCCCCCCCCCCCCCCCCCCCATGCACACTTCCCATGGCCCCGTGGCCCCATGCCCCTAGACCCTATCAGATGACTTTAAAGGGCCCCAGTGCATGCCCGCCCGCTCCGCCCTCCCCGCTCTCCCCGCCCGCTCCGCCCGCTCCGCCCGCTCCATCCCATAACCCCCACGCCCTCAACCCCCTGGCACCCATGGCTCATAGCCCCATGATCCCAGCTGGCTCCCACCACCCACACCTCATGAGTGTTTTAGCATTCTTGGGTGCTCCTATCAGATTGCTTTAGAGGCCCTCCCCGCTCTCACCCCCCCCCCCCCCCATGCACCCTTCCCATGTCCGTGGCCCCATCCTCCTATCAAATTACTTCAAAGGGCCCTCGGTGCATGCCCGCCCGCTCCGCCCTAGCTCTCCGCATGGCCCCCATGCCCTCGACCCCCTGGCACCCATGGCTCATGGCTCCATGATCCCACATGCCTCCCACCACCCACACCTCATAGACGCACGTCCGGTGCATGCTCCCCGCTCTCACCCCCCCCCCCCCCAATGCACACTTCCCATGGCCCCGTGGCCCCATGCCCCTAGACCCTATCAGATGACTTTAGTGCATGCCCGCCCGCTCCGCCCTCCCCCTCTCCCCGCCCGCTCCGCCCGCTCCATCCCATAACCCCCACGCCCTCAACCCCCTGGCACCCATGGCTCATAGCCCCTCCCACCACCCACACCTCATGAGTGTTTTAGCATTCTTTTAGGTGCTCCCATGCCCCTATCAGATGACTTTAAAGGGCCCCAGTGCATGCCCGCCCGCTCCGCCCTCCCCGCTCTCCTCCCCCCCCCTCCCCCCATGCACCCTTTCATGGCCCCGGACCCTATCAGATGACTTGAAAGGGCCGCAGTGCATGCCCGCCCGCTCCGCCCTCTCCCCATGGCCCCTATGCCCTCGACCCCCTGGCACCCATGGCTAATAGCCCCATGACCTTCCATGCATGGCTGCCACCACCCACACACCCCTTCCCCCCATGCACGTTTCCCATGGCCCCGTGGCCCCATGCTCCGATCAAATCACTTGAAAGGGCCCCGGTGCATGCCCGCCCGCTCCGCCCTCCCCGCTCTCACCCCCCCCATGCACCCTTCCCATGTCCATCGCATGGCCCCCATGCCCTCGACCGCCTGGCACCCATGGCTCATGGCTCCATGATCCCACATGGCTCCCACCACCCACGCCTCATGCGTTTCGCATGGCCCGTGACCCCTATCAGATGACTTTCCAGCGCATGCCCGCCCGCCCCACCCTCCCTGCTCCCAGTGCATGCCCGCCCGCTCCGCCCTCCCCGCTCTCCCCGCCCCCTCCGCCCGCTCCATCCCATAACCCCCACGCCCTCAACCCCCTGGCACCCATGGCTCATAGCCCCATGATCCCAGCTGGCTCCCACCACCCACACCTCATGAGTGTTTTAGCATTCTTTTAGGCGCTCCTATCAGATTACTTTAAAGGGCCCCGGTGCATGCCCGCCCGCTCCGCCCTCCCCGCTCTCACCCCCCCCCCATGCACCCTTTCCATGTCCATCGCATGGCCCCCATGCCCTCGACCCCCTGACACCCATGGCTCATGGCTCCATGATCCCACATGGCTCCCACCACCCATGGCCCCTATGCCCTCGACCCCCTGGCACCCATGGCTCATAGCCCCATGACCTTCCATGGCCCCCA
>CAJNDS010000309.1:22500-37206 GCA_905221605.1 Symbiodinium natans | reverse complement strand
CCCCGCCCTCCCCGCTCCTCACCCCCCCCCCATGCACACTTCCCATGACCCCGTGACCCCATGCCCCTAGACCCTATCAGATGACTTTAAAGGGCCCCAGTGCATGCCCGCCCGCTCCGCCCTCCCCGCTCTCCCCGCCCCCTCCCTCCGCCCGCTCCATCCCATAACCCCCACGCCCTCAACCCCCTGGCACCCATGGCTCATAGCCCCATGATCCCAGCTGGCTCCCACCACCCACACCTCATGAGTGTTTTAGCATTCTGGTGCTCCTATCACATGGCTTTAAAGGGCCCCGGTGCATGCCCGCCCGCTCCGCCCTCCCCGCTCTCACCCCCCCATGCACCCTTCCCATGTCCATCGCATGGCCTACCACCCACACCCCCCCCACGCACGCTCTCCCCACCCCATCCCCCCATGCACCCTTCCCGTGCCCGCTCTCCCCACCCCCTCCGCCCGCTCCGCCCGCTCCATCATGGCCCCCTTGCCCTCGACCCCGGCTCCAGCTCATGGCCCCAGGATCCCACATGGCTGCCACCACCCACACACCCCTTCCCCCCACGCACGTTTCCCATGGCCCCGTGGCCCCATGCCCCTATCAGATGACTTTAAAGGGCCCCAGCGCATGCCCGCCCGCTTCGCCCTCCCCGCTCTCCTCACTGTGGGTCCGCATTTCCATCGATTGTCGATGCGTCCGTCTCGCACGGCTGATGCGACCTTTGCCTTGCACTTTGGGCACTCATATGAGAAGCGCGCGGTCGCCGACTGGGCGGCGACGACTTTGCCTGCGGCGACCGTAAACTGGTGTCCGCATGTCCGTCGGTTGTTGATGCGTCCGTCTCGCGTGGTTGACTCGACCTTTGCGTCGCACTTTGGGCACTTATACGAGAAGCGCGCGGTTGCCGACTGGGCCGCGACGACTTTGCCTGCGGCGACCGTAAACTGGTGTCCGCATGTCCGTCGGTTGTCGATCTCCATTCCATGGCCCGCATGCCCTCGACCCCGGCTCCATGCCCTCGACCCCGGCTCCACCTCATGGCCCCACCCACACACCCCTTCCCACCATGCACGTTTCCCATGGCCCCGTGGCCCCATGCCCCTATCAGATGACTTTAAAGGGCCCCAGTGCATGCCCGCCCGCTCCGCCCTCCCCGCTCTCACCCCCCCATGCACCCTTCCCATGTCCATCGCATGGCCCCCATGCCCTCGACCCCCTGGCACCCATGGCTCATGGCCCCATGATCCCACATGGCTCCCACCACCCACACCTCATGGATGTTTTGGCATTCTTTTAGGGGCTCCAGCTCATGGCCCCATTTCTCACATGGCTGCCACCACCCACACACCCTCCCCCTCCATGCACCCTTCCCATGGCGCCGTGGCCCCATGCCCCTATCAGATGACTTGAAAGGGCCCCAATACATGCCCGCCCGCTCCGCCCTCCCCGCTCTCCCCACCCCAGTGCCCGCTCTCCCCGCCCTCCGCCCGCTCCGCCCGCTCCATTCCATGGCCCCCATACCCTCGACCCCGGCTCCATGCCCTCGACCCCGGCTCCAGCTCATGGCCCCAGGATTTCACATGGCTGCCACCACCCACACACCCCTTCTCCCCATGCACGTTTCCCATGGCCCCGTGGCCCCATGCCCCTCTCAGATGATTTTAAAGGGCCCCAATGCATGCCGCCCGCTCCGCCCTCCCCGCTCTCACCTTTTTTCCCTCCCATGCACCCTTCCCATGTCCATCGCATGGCCCCCATGCCCACCCATGGCTCATGGCCCCATGATCCCACATGGCTCCCACCACCCACACCTCCTGGATGTTTTGGCATTCTTTTAGGGGCTCCAGCTCATGGCCCCATGTCTCACATGGCTGCCACCACCCACACCCTTCCCATGGCCCTGTGGCCCCACCCCTTCCCCCCATGCACGTTTCCCATGGCCCCGTGGCCCCATGCCCCTATCAGATGACTTTAAAGGGCCAACCAGTGCATGCCCGCCCGCTCCGCCCTCCCCGCTCTCACCCCCCCCCCCCCCCCCCCATGCGGTTTCGGGTTTCGGGTTTCGGGTTTGGGGTTTAGGGTTTAGAGTTGGGGGTCGGCGGCACTGGCGGTAGCCATTAAATCGGGCAGCGCGAGGTCCCCAAAGGACCGAGCAAATGCGGACCTTTTAGCCCGGGTCGTCCCGGGAATAGCCTTGCTGGCCTCTGGCCTTCTGCGAAGCAGAATTAAGCCGGACGCCAGTGCCGCCGACCCCCGCGTGCCGCCGGTGAACGGTTTTTTTTTCGTGGTTTTTTGCGTCGCCACGGAGGCCCCCAGAGGGCGCGCATCATGAGCATCAGCGGGTCCAGCCCGGGACCCACAGGCGCGCATCAGGAGCATCAGCGGCTCCCGGGGCGGGACCCCGGGGGCGCATCAGGAGCATGATGCCCCCCAAAGGGCGGGCATAAGCGACGTGTCTAAGCCCGGGGCTAGGAAAAAGTGAGTTTAGGGGCCTTATAAAGTGCTTAGAAACGTTAAGGGAGTCTAGGAGCCTCAAACGCTTAGAGATTTGAAGGGAGTTTAGGGGCCTGAAAATGCTTAGAAACTTAACGCTTAGAGATTTTAAGGGAGTTTAGGAGCCTCAACATGCTTAGAAACTGCTCGCCCCGGGCTTCTGCGTGCGCTGCCCGCCCATGGGCGCAGCCCCTTAAAATAAATATATATATATATATATACCGACTACAGTATGAGTATTGTAGGACCCCGCTCTTGCACGTTCTTGGCGAGTCGGAGCCTCCTTCGCACCAGCACCACCACAGTTGAAGCGCTGGCTTGCGTATTGCCCCTGCAGCTCCGGTGGCACGCCTGCGCTCAAACACACACACACACACACACACACACACACACACACACACACACACACACACACACACACACACACACACACACACACACACACACACACACACACACGAGTCGAAGAGAGCTTAATGAGAGAGAACCAGAAGATTGGGAACGCTTTGACGCGCTCTCTACACTCTTCTCGCTGTTGCTTTATTCTTGGCGTTTAATCGCACATCTCAAGGCGGGTCTCTAAGGCGTCCCGCCTCGGATCATCGCCAGGGCCGGGGCGCCTGAAGGGGGGTGGAGATCAACGAGATATACTTCCCGTAAAAGGGCCTTCCGTGAGGAGGATATGAGCGAGACGTGAAATGTGAGAGGTATGAGACCAGAGGCAACAATTGAGGGATCACTCGGAGACGTGAGATGGGCAGGCAATGGGAGGAAGAGAGATAGAGATTCATAAGATTATCGCTCTACCAGGCCCCCCGGCCAAATGCACCTAGCAGGCGCAGCATCTCTGCTCCGCGGCTTTAAACGCGCTCGGCGAGAGAGCGCCAAAAACAGCCGAAAACAGTACAGTTGTTTCAGTTCTTCCAGCGGGGAGAGCAGGCCTCCTTGCGGTCTTTAGCCATCACACATATACCAACTTGTGAAATGCAGAGTTACTTTGACGAGCTTTGTGTCCAAGCATGCGACCTTGAACCATTATGCAATACACTCTCGGTGTGGTGCTGTGAAGCCACAATGCTCCCTCGCCCCTCTCACACCCTCTCACACCCTCTCACACCCTCTCACACCCTCTCACACCCTCTCCCCGTCTCAACTTTTCCTGCTCAGTAGCGAGAAAATCGATTGGTCGATCGGGCATTAGCAGCATATATTAGCACGTAACGAATATATGAGAAGGCTCTCTGCGGTCGAGAGTGTGAGACGCAAGTCCTTGAAGCAGCCAATAGCCATCTCGGAGACTCATATCTGGCCAAGAAATTTGCATTGAAATCTGACACATGCAGCCATGCAGCCATGCAGCTGCTACAGTCGCAAAGCATCGCAAAGTAATACGCCAGTTTCCTTCACAAGTCTGGCCTCGCGGCTCATCAGCGTGCTGAGCGTGATGAAGCCCTGCCTGACTCACGGAACACTCGACCGAAAGGCGCAACGCGAAGTAAAACAAAAGCTCACAGACACAGAGAGACACAGACACGCGGACAAAGATCACAGAGCAGGGGAGAGGCCCAGCCGAAGACGTCCCCTTGAAGACGCCATAAGACGGCCCCCTCTGAACACCCGCCACAAGACGCCCTCTAAGGATGTTACAGTTCTTACAATCACCTCTCAGGGGGCTCTCTCACCCGGGCTCCCGGCAGGATCCCGCGGTCCGTGACGTAGACCACGCCATCGCTCTCGGCCTCAATGTTGATAGGCTGATAGGTGATAAAGCAACATGCCGCGACCAGTTTTGCCGCAGCTTGCTCATTTGCCCTTGTCCACCCTCTGCAACATGCTCTCTTCTCTCTCTCTCTCTCTCTCTCTCTCTCGTCAATTTGTGATTCCGGCTCTTGCGCAGCGACGCAAACAATGATACTGCGGTCATTTCAGATCTTCTGACGATGTGCTGGTTGAGTAGTTGTCGAGACAGCTTCAGCCATGTTCTGGATTTTCATGTGTGAGCCCCACCGTGCTCCCTCTTGCCAGTTCCCACAACCCTGCCCAAGCTTCACTTGAGGCAACAAGCCCACGCGAGCAGCCTACCCGTCCTGCCCAGCAGGCTTCTCTGCTGCAGTGCACCGAAGGTCATATTACGCAGCCTGCTGACACTGCCCAAGCAAGCCTTTACTGCTTTTGTTGCTCATCCCGGCTCTCTGCGTTCCCTTGCAGGGGATCTCTCACCCTCGAGCGGGGTTCCCCCCAAGTCTCCCTTTAGTGGGTCGGCGGCTCTCTGGGGCGAAATTTGTGGGGTGTGAATTGTGCCAAGAAAAATTCGCCTCGGCTTTTCGCTTCGGCTTCCTGCCGAGAAGCTCGGAACAAACGGACATGGATCCTGTCTCCTTCCCCCTAACCCAACCCTTCCCATGAAAATTTTGTGACGCACCCTCCCCCCCCCTCCCCCCGCCCTGTGGGACCCCCCCCCCCCTTGCTTGGAGGAGGTGCAAACCGATGCTGCGGGGGGGGGTCCCGCCTGAGGGCACTCCAAAATGCACGAATGATAGAATCGGGCTCTCCTGCTACGAATGTGAGACTTGTCGACTTAATGGGTTGAAGGTTGTTGATGTTTTTTCGCACCCCCCTGGGGCCGGCCCGGCGGCGCGCGCAAGTGTTTACAATTAAGGAACTTTTCTGGTCAATGGCGGGTTTCCTGCGCAACTTGGGTTGAAAAAGAGGGGTTCGCCTCGTGTCGTTCAGGCCTCGCGGGCGAGCAGATGTGAGGCAAGAAGTGCGGCCCTGTCCATAACCCGTTTTTACGAGACTCGACTGCGAATACGTGTTGTGAGCGTGAGCGTCTGAGAGTGGGCATGTCATTGCATGTCCACACGGTATGAAGGCATGATGCAACCACGCTTGGCACGGGGCCACCTTCATCAGCAGATAAACCTTCAGAGGCCACACTCCGCTCATCAACGCTCATGGCAGGGACGTGAGAAGAATTGAGTCAACACAGCAAAAGAAATGAAAAGAAATGAAAACAAATCATCAACAGATCATCAACAGCTGCAAAGATGTCTGCAAGACTTGCGCAGTCCGTGGGGCTCCTGCATCCTTGACGGTACAGTCGGGCGAAACGCGGACAGGCGAGCCCTCCACCAACGCCTCGCTGCCTGCGGTTCCCAGGCTCAGAGCCCCTATTCCTTCAAATTCCTTCTCTCCTCTTTTCAGAATTTCAGAAGTCTTCACCAGATGTAGTGCCCCCCAACTCCCCTTGGTCCCTTCCGAAGGCTCTGGCCGTCTGGGGGTGCTTGGAACTGTGGGTCCATGAGATCCTTAGAATGGAAGAAGAGAACGTGGCAAAAACGCCCTTAACCTGAACCTGCCTTCCTCTTTTTTCCGCAGAGCACGATTCAGAGATGTCAACCTCCTCTACAACGCTACAGCCGCTTTAGAGTTAACTGCTCCAAGCGGCGATCTCCCGGTCGGGCGTCTCACCCTTGGGATCCAGCATCTTCAGCAGCCGCCTCGAGCTAAGACAAGCGTGACTTTCGCAAGCTTCGCAAGCACATGGCATGGGCCTTAAGAGGGCAATTTAGAAGGCTCCCGGCTGGACGTTCTTCCGGGTCATGGTCCCTTCCAAGAGGCCCTCCGTGACACGAAGACAAAGTACGAAAGCCAAAGAAAGCAAGGCGCAGCTCAGCCGCGGAGATGAACCCTGCCTCCTACGTACGGCGCTTAAGATATACAAGCTGCTCAAGCTCCTACTAAACCATGATATCCTCTATAGGGGCACGGAGAGGTTTGCATGACAACGGAAAGATACAAGAAGGACTTGCGGCACTTGACGGGCAGCCTTCTAATCACTTTAAACTGCATCGGGGCCTTGTCAGAGACGTCCCAGGCCAAAGGCCGGACCTACAAATTCGAGACGGAGAAGCTCATCTCTCAGGCACACAAACAAAAAAACAACGCTGCTTTGGTTTGAGCCCGGAATAATGCAGTTGACCCACTGCAGATCTCCGTAGGCTACGTGAAGAAGGCTGTACGATAACAACAAACAAACAATGATGGGACACTGCAAACCCTGCGGATGAAAATATGCTGTGGATGAAACTAACAATAAATAGAGGGAAATACATGTAGACCCCCGTTGACCTACAATGTTTTGTCTTGGATTTCCTCGTCGGTGCCCAACTCATGAACAGCATTGGCCTTACCAATGTTTTACCAATGTTTTCCATGGTTCGTCGAAGCGGGATCAGAAAAACAAGAAGGCAAAACCAATGCTTTCAACAAAGTCCAAACTATGAGCATGAGGCCCTGAGATCTCTCCGACTCCTAAACTCAAGGAAACAATTATGGTTGTACCTCCCATAACAAAACGCATTGACAAGCACGCGGAAGCACATTTCATTCGAAAAATGGCCTCAGGTATTTGCTGTGTGCATGTATTGCACTTATAAGGGCCCAGGGACTGGGAAGATGAATCCTTGCCTGGAGTGGATTTGCTGTATGGGTGCTTGGATTGTAATTACTTGCAAGGGTTGAAACGAAGAAGCATTTTACTCTGTGTTTTTACTTGATGTAGTACTATACACTCCCACAGGTGAAACAACAAACTCTCGGTGTGCGAGGGATCACGCGTGCAAGTCCGTGCGTCTTACGTATGCTTAAGCTGGTCAAAGCTCCATGTGCTCCCCTCAACCCCCGCAGTTTTGAATTTTGCACAGTTCGCCGTGAAGTGGGTTGACAAAGAAGAGGGGGTGGTGTTGACATACCTCCCACATAGAGTTGGCATTCGAAGCATCCTTTATCTCTACGCTCTGGAAGCCTTTTCATGGTTGTCATCTTTGACGCCACAACTCTTCTTGAAAGCTTCGTTGGTTCTCGTTTTTGGAGCCGGAACTGCTTTAAAACGGCTCTCTTGGAAGCTTTGTTGGCTGTCTTTGTGGCTCTAAGAGTTTTTGCGTACCCGTGGCTGTCCTACTTTCAATACCTCGCATATCATATGCGTAGCTCGCACAGCTAATGCAAAGACGCACTTCCAGCTTCGGCGGAGGCTTGTTTTCTTGTGGCCGTGGCTGCAAAACTCCCTCTCAACAAGATGCAAACACGCAAACGCCTCCAGCACAATTAGGCAGAAGTAACCGTGGCTTCTAGGTGCCACAAACTACAGCGCCTCTGTTCGCAGGCCAAGACGCTGTAAAAGCACAGCGTTTCTGATAGCTGGCGGGCTCTCAACACTGCAAACATTTCTGATCGCTCGCAGGCTCTCAACGCTGTAAAGCAGAGCATTTCTGACCAAAGCCCGACCGTGGGGCAGGCGCCAGATTTCCTCCATCACCACACCCCCCTTCCACCTCCCGCCCTGTAACCCAACCTGCTCTCTATGCGGATCGGCCTGGTCTGTACATGAGCCTGCGTGTTACAACGGTATCCCCAACTCGCCGATCCTTCAGCTGGCTTAAGCCTCATAAGCCCCCCCCCCTTTAACAAAGACCACATCATTGGTTGACCCCGGTGGCGATATGTCAATCACAACCCGAAGGAGGTGAAAGCATTGTTGCTCCAAAGAAGTCGAAACTGAGACACAACCCGTGCTGCGGTCGAGGTCAAATCAGATTTGCCTCTCGAACTAGCCCTGGTTTCCCGCAAACTTGAGGGATGACAAGGACAAGGTGACAAGCTGGGGTCTACAAACCAGGGTCCGCCATCTCTGAGGGCGGGTCGATGGGGAAGAAATCGTGCTTGGTGCTGGTTAACCTGAGGAATCCATTCTGGAGCCTCTACCTCGAGCTCTGCTGCCGCTGATGTGTCACTTGTGCCGCTCCAAGTAGCACGTGCAGCAGGTGGCGCATTGTAATCATCTGAGGTAAACCTGGAGCGAAACACTGGATTTCTCAGAGAGAGAGAGAGGGGGACAAAGAGACCGAAAAAGACTGGAGAAAGACGGAGAGAAAGACTGAGAGAAAGACTGCGAGAGAAGAGAGAGGGAGGGAGAGCGAATACTCTGAACTGCTACCCGTGTCTCTGCTCCGTCCGCCTGCTCCTGCTTCTTTCGTTGGGCTGACGCTGCCATGAGCGGTGCAACGGTGCAGCGGAGTTTTCGTTCTTTTCGGATGGTTGCACAACGGACAACTCAAAGAGTCGGAGTTTTGGCGTCCCCGCGAGTGCTTTTCCTTGGCTTTCGTGCTTTTTGCTTTCTCTCTCGACCACACTGAGCCGAATGACAGAAGAGAACTTTGCCCCCGACATTACGATCAATCCGATTTGGGCGTTGTTGCATGCATTTTGATTCACGTTTTTTGTATCTCTCCTTGCATGTCCCCCCAACAGCCGCATCGTGCACGACACGGCTTTCTCTCTCCAAGAGTTTGGAGAGCAACTTAAACAGCGATAATCTTTGACACAATTAGGGCGACTCTGGTGAGAATTTGTTTCTCGCAGTGTTGGATCCAAGTGAGCACACGGTAGGAAGGGGAAGCTCTCGGAGTTCTCGGAGCCCAAGACCAAGATTTGGATTCACGGTGAACGAGGGGGGGGGGTACCGGAAACTCCACTCCCCCTTGCGCCCAGCGGAACTCCAACGGAAAGCCTGGATAGTGAGAGAATGATTCCATTAAATATGCAGGCCAAGCTAAGAAACAACCAATCGACAACCATTCACTATTCTCAGGGCTGCTGGAAGACAAGCGAACAAACTAAGAACGGTAATGCTGCGGATTGAAAGTGTGTTGCATGGGCCTTACGTGCAAAGGCTCGACGTGCCCCAAAAATCAAAACCTCCCAACTGCACTCAACTTGATGCTCAGGCTTCCAAAGTTCCAAGGCTGCCTGATTATCTCACTTGCGAGATGTCCCGAGCCTCAACGGTGAGACCCTCTCGCTGCATTGCGCGCGAGGTCTCGGCCCATGTTTTCACTTTTTGCGGGCCGCAATTAGGCCCAAACCAGAAAAAAGAACAACTTTTCATCGTTCGCGGACAGCAAACAAAAGCTTCAAAGAGAGACAGAGAGAGAGAGAGAGAGAGAGAGAGAGAGAGAGAGAGAGAGAGAGAGAGAGCGAGGGTCAGAGACAGGCAGATGGGGAGAGGGATAGGGAGAGGGATGCGAGAGAATCCGAGGCATGCGACTGGCAACATCTCATGTCCGCCAAATCTACGGAAGTCTGAACTAACTGTGCTTTGCTCGGCTATTTTCGATGACGGGAGCTGAGCGCTTGGCACTCGCTCATGTCCGACACGCTCATCACTTTCATCACCGGCTCGATGGCTTTGTCCTCACGGCACACGGTTATTTCCGAAAGCACAACCAAATCAACGCCAAAAGACTGAACAGATTTCTTGCACACACGCTTTCAAAGCTGACTGCGACGTCTTTGGGGCGTTTGGCGATCTCTGTCCGTGAAGGTGATGGCAGGAATGCCCCCGAGGTTTCGCGTCTGGGAGCGCTGCAAAAAAAACACCGCACATGCGAGACTGCGGGCACACGTGGAGCTCATGTGGCCCTCAAGATACTCAACTTTACGGTGTCTTTCTTTTCATTGAGTCATTGAGGCTCCCACTGCCAGGTTGGCATCGAAGAAGGGCAGGGACACCTCAAAGAGGTCTGTAGAGCCAATATAGAGTTTAAAAGAGTGCCGCAGAATGCCGTAGAGTGCCGTGATTTTTTCAAACTAACACGTTGAACCCTCTCAAGCCTCTTGAGCTACATGGCACTTTGAGCGCCTGGAACTGCTTTCCGCAATCGCTTCGAGAGACAAATCCTTACTTAAGAACAGATTCGTGGAATTCCGTGTGAAATGCCTTGCCTTGTTCGCGACGAAGATGGCGGTCAGCGCAGAGCTGCAAAGTGGCAACACCGAGTTCGGCAACGCGAGAACCTGAAGAGCAACTTTAGTGCATTCTACCCCTCACCCCAGGCAGCTCGCTGATCATCTCGCTCTCTCCCCTCTCTTTCTATCTCTCTCTCTCCACACGCTAGGCCCCCCAGAGGGGAGCCGCCCCGAAGGGCGCGAGAGTCCCATGTCTGTCGTTTGCTGCCGTGCCCGCGGTTTTCGCAGGCGGCTGGACGGGCCGTGGGCCCAGCTGTGTCTGGTACCCACTCTGTGCCCCGTCAAAAGCGGGTGGAAACGTGGTGCATGGCACGGGTTGTGTGTGAAGGGCAAAGGGCACAGAAAAAAGGTGAGGCCTCTCTCTCTGTGTCTCTCTTTCTCTCCCTCTCTCTCTCTCTCTCTCTCTCTCTCGCTCATCTCTCAGTCTCTGTCTCTCTCTCTCTCTCTTCTTCTTCTTCTTCTTCTTCTTCTTCTTCTTCTTCTTTTTCTGGGGGCATGAGCTTTCTTGGGGGCATGAGTTCTCTCTCTCTCTCTCTCTCTCTTTCTGGTGGGGCCGGGAAGGCTTTCTCACGCGTGAAGCCCCCGTGGGGCCCGCACTCCTTCAAGCTTATTGCAGTTGAAAGGGGTGTTGACAGTTGACTGCGGCAGTTGTCCGGCGCAACTCTATGAAACCATCTGCAAATGATTTTCGGTATTTCTGGTGGATAGATGTTATGTTAGGGTAGCAAACACCCGACACAGGTCAACAGCCAACATCCATGGAAGCTACAGATACTTCAATCACTTGAAATGGGAGATGTTTCGCAGTATCCTCGGAATGTTGTCTCGCTAGTCCCAGTTGTTTCTGCATCTTTCGGGAATCTGCTTGGCGACCTTGGGCCAACAGCTGGTCGCCATCCCCATCTCGCCCTCAGGGCGAGCTGTTCAATGAAAGAGGCGTACACAGACAGGTCGCTTGAAGTTGGGAAGTGCTGTCAAGGGGCACGAAAGGGGGCACACGAAGTCCCACAAGCGACACAAAGGTCGAGCGGTCTTTTGCTTGCCGCTAAGGCGTAGCTTCTGTGGCTTTGAGCTCAGCCCATCCCTTGGGGATGGTCCAAAAGATGGCTGCGGTGTTCGCGAGCATACTCATACCTTCCGATCATGCACAGTTATGGGTGATACTACGGTTGCACCTGGTTTATGGGACAGAAACACACGGGTGGAGCGTACACCCCAGCGCTGCTCAGCCGGCGCCGGGTGGAGCTTGGAGTTGCGGCAGGTAATAGCCTGTGGTGCAGAAGTTGCAGGGCCTGTAGCTGCGGATGCGCGTGGGGTTGTGAGTGCGCTGCCGGGCGCAGTCAACGCGTGCGTGCCACACGGCACCTGATGGACAGGTCGTGGCGGTGAGAGACTCACTGACACGGTGCTCCAGGGGCACTTCAAAGGCTGAGTGGGCAGACTGGGCTGCAGGCGCAAACTGAAGTAGCGGTGGTGTTTGGGTCCCTTGGTCGCAGGTCTGCGACGTCTGCGAGGTGCTGTCTGGGATGGCAGGCTGCGGTGTCTGGGCGGCTCTTTCAAGCTGCAGCGGTGTCTCTGTTTGGACATTTTGGTCTCTGAGACAGACTCGGGCTGTGCTGGCGCGGGACCCCATGGGCATGAGAAGGAATTTTGCCATGCATAGGGCGAGGAGCACGGTAAACGCAATGACCATGAAGTCGAAGAGGCTCATGCTTGGGCTGGTGCCAGTAACACGGTCGCCTGTTTCAAAGGCTGTGGCAGGCGATACGCAGCACATGAAAGCGGCACCAGTGGCCTGCATGCAGGCGGGTGAGGCCTCCCGGGTAGCACTGCCCTTCTTTCTGGCCGCCTGGTAGTCGAGATCATCGACCAGCTTGTTTTTGCAGGCGCGCAGGCGGTCGGCCAGAAGCTGGGCTGCTCCAGTCTTGGTCAGTCCGTCAGCGAGCTGACGTTCAGAGCTGACCCATCGAGGGCATTGGCTTCCTTCAGTCGCTCTTTGGCGCACAAGGCTTCGATGGCGGTTCTTTTGTCTGCCCCGAGATGGACCTGCAGCTCGTCACGCTGAACCACATCGAACAACGCCTTGGCGTCCAGCACAAGAGCGGACGGATACTTGAGCTTAACGGCCTTGTCTGAGTTGAGGGACGTGGCAGGATCAAGGATGCACCGAAGGAACAAAGAGGCAAAGTAGAGCGCATCGGTTGCTTCGGCGGCAGCCTGTGATTCAGAGGACAAAGTGCTGCGGGACACCCGGGGTAACTTGAACGACCTCCAGTCGAGGACGTGGTAGTCGCACGCGATGCCTCGTTCCAAGGCATCTCGGTGGCACAGGGTGATGAGATACCCTCCTTGGCTTGTCAAGTCGGCCCGACTTGCAAAGGAAGCGTCTGAGTAAGCAACCAGGACAAGGTCATCGGGAGAACCGAGGGGCCGGAAGCAGAGACCAGCATCCGAGTTGGACTTGGCAAACCTGAGTGCTTTGTTTGCTTGGAGTACAGTGTCGACGGTTGCAGTGGCGACCTGGCCGGCGAGCAACGAGGTGTAAACCTGCAGGTGTGGGCAGGTCTGGGTTGACAGGCGAAGGCCGGAAGGCCGACGGAGAGGAGAGGTGGGACACAAGAAAGCGGTGCTTGCACAGGGGCCGGAAGGCCTGGGGATGCGGAGTGGCAGGGCGGCAGCTGGGGCGACCAGCCCCGCTACCAACTTGAAGTTGGGAAGTGCTGTCAAGGGGCACGAAAGGGGGCACACGAAGTCCCACAAGCGACACAAAGGTCGAGCGGTCTTTTGCTTGCCGCTAAGGCGTAGCTTCTGTGGCTTTGAGCGCAGCCCATCCCTTGGGGATGGTCCAAAAGATGGCCGCGGTGTTCGCGAGCATACTCATACCTTCCGATCATGCACAGTTATGGGTGATACTACGGTTGCACCTGGTTTATGGGACAGAAACTTCACAGGTCGTATATAGGAGGAAACGACGCCTGCTGGGGAGGATGCCAAGACGCCACGTCTGGGTTCAGGGTCATAGGCCATGGGGTATGGCGATCCAATTCTTCACCACTTTTCTTTCTTCTCTTCGTTGTCATAATTCAGCAGCATCTTATCTCTCTTTTCTTCTCGCTCTCGCTCTCTCTCCCTTGCTTGCTCTCTCACTCTCTCACTCTCCCTCTCTCCCTCTCTCCCTTGCTTGCTCTCTCACTCCCTCTCTCTGCCTCTCTCTCTCTCTCTCTTTTGGCGCATTTCCTGGCCTCGAAGACGGTGATGGCCATGGCGAAGGCCCGGCAGACGGCCGCGCAGAAGGCCGAGGCCCCCACAATGCCGCAGCCTCTGCAGTTGAAAACGACACCCTAAACCCCCCAAAAAAGGCGCGAAGAAAACGAAAACTGCGAAGAGTAGGACTGTGAAGCAGCAGAAAACAATGAAAACATGATGCGCTGGAGAGGAGGGAAAGCTCTTGAGCCCGAAAAACGCAGATCATATCATGACTGAAGTGAAGCTCCATCTGGGCCCCTCTCTAAGCTTCTCCTATGAGCTCTCCAGCTCTCGGCTCCGCGCGGGCGAAAAAGGCGCCCCGCTCGAGCTCCGAGGGGGGAACACCTCTCGACTGCACTCTCGACTTCGCTCCCGGTTTGCCCCCGGTTTCCCCCCTCCCCCGGAGCTTCTGTGGAGGCGTTCTCTGCAACTCTACCCTCCCAAGTAGGTACTTCTCCCACAAATTGAAAACCCTGTCCTACCCGATCTTTTCAGAACAGGGTCTGAGCACCGCTTTGCTTCGGGCGCGAGCATGACACCGAGAGAGGTGCCTCCCTTACTGAGGAGGAGGTCGATAAACCAGTCTGGCCTTGACTTCAGCCGTGTTGCGAAAAATTGCCTTTTGCGAGAAGCCCTTGACACAACCTCCGTGATTCTGAACTTTCTCAACTGCTCAGATCCCTGGGCAAGCGGCAGGAGAACGTGGGCGTACACTCGACCGAGCAGGCCGCCGATAATCATGGTCGGCGCGACTACCTGAGCACTGCTTCAAGCCCAGCTGACCACCTCTACTCAGACCTCTACTCAGACTCGACTCGCACTACTCTCGACTCTAAGCTGGAGCGAGCAGCTCCAGCAGGGATGGCGGAGGACAGGGCCTGAGAGAGCCACAACTGCACGTCGTCAAGTTCGAGCAACTGAACAGCTCTTCAGCGCGGGCACAATGATCTCAAGCCAGTGGCCAGGATGGTCATGAACCATTTCATCAGGAAGCCTCCCCAGGGTTTACGTTTCTCTTAAAGGCCTTCGTGAGCCTGAAAGCAGTTTCGTGAGGCACTGGAGTTGAAGAAGCAGGAAACACCCAAGTCACCCAAGCAACTAAGCTTGACACACAGTGCTATGGTTCCGGCCACCCCTGCCCATGGCAATACCTTGTAGCGGAG
>CAJNDS010000309.1:0-17500 GCA_905221605.1 Symbiodinium natans | reverse complement strand
GCAAGAAGAACACCAAAAGCGCACACCGAGTGTGACTGTATGGAGCAGAAGTTCAAAACCGCCTTCAGCGGCTCTCCCTCGCGCAAGCGCCAGCGCTTCAACACACCGGCCTCCGAAAGACAAGTCTGAGTCCTTGTGGCTCCGACTCCACTGTCATTAGGAATGTAACTTCATCATGTAACGATGCAATTATGTATATGTATATATACATGCTCACACCCCCTCCTAGGATAAACGCCGAAGCCAGTTTTCTACCATCGTCTGTCGTAGGGAAGGTTGCAGCAGTTTCCAGCGGTGTGATTAACTTGATGCAATCGCAAGAGAAGCCAACATACGAGTATGGATCATGGGACTAAAACCAATGGAAGCCATGTTCGGAATGCTTTCTTTATTGCATACGTCACGCAATCAGGGTTCTGCTTCTTACTAGTTTGATAATTGGTGCCCCCAGGAATATTGAAAGAAAATCAATGAGAGCTTTCCAATAAGCGTTGACTTTAAAATGAAATTTCAGATCAGAGGCCATGTGCTAATGACATAAACCAGAGATTGAATCCAATACGCATGTGCAATACCCATACATGTTGCATGACGTATGGGGCGTACAACTTACAGGTAAATACACTTGATCATATGAGTCCACCACACAAAGTTATACATTCAAACAATTCGGATAATTTTGTCACATTGCTTCGATGGCACGGAAAAAGAACGAAGGACAGCTGCTAGGACAACCAATGCGCCAACAACAACAACAACAACAACAACAACAACAACAACAACAACAACAACAACAACAACAACAACTTTTTGCTCGGGGCTAGCTTTTTAGTTTGCAGTTTGGCTAGAGAACAGACCTTGTAGGATTATACCTTTCTTATTTATACATTAATTCCCCCTTTCCCAAGCTTGCAATGACAAACAACCAACTGAATGGTCGACATACTTGGAGTTCACTGTTCAATTCCGACATAGCTACTACTTAAACAGGCCTGGAATATTGGAAGCCAAATCGCAAGTTTAAGAGGCAAATGGTTGGGGTAATTTAGCTGTCTACATTTTCAGCTTTATTGGTGGTGGGGTGTGGGGGAGGGGGGGTGAGTGGGCTGTTCAGGCAATACTGGAGAATATGTAGTTTTAAAGGCAGGGGCATTTGCTGTATGCTGTTGCAATGCATGACTTGCCCCCCCCCCCCCCCCCCCCCAAATAATTACAAGAACACATTGCCATTACGTGGGATCTCAGCCTCAACCTCTCTTAATTTCACGCGTAAATAGAGACACTTCCTACCCCTCTTGAAACTGAATTTCTCGCCTACTGGGGAAGGGAGGGGTGAAAGCAAGCCCAGCTTTTTGGCTCGGGATACTGGCTTTGCTTTATCATTAAATGGATACTATCTGCTCAGCAGGGCCCCGAAACAAAACAAAAACAATAACAAACCCTCAGAGTGAATCTCAGAACTCGTCTTGGAATTTTGTTTGTTTGTTCTTGTCCTTGAGAGTTTTGGTTTTGGCTCAAATTCCCGAGGGCAAACCACCCGAAACCAAGAAATGACAACGCAAAAAAAAAACAAACAGAACGAGCTCTGACAATTCTCGGGGGGTTTGTTTCTTTGGGTTTCGGTTTTAGGGCTGCTGGCCCAGAGAGATCGGCACCGTCCAGGAATCATGGAGTTCCAATAGTCGTGTTTAAATCGCTACATACAGTGGTACGAGTATCGAGACCAGTGTCTGTCGGGGGGGGGGGGGTTGACTATATATATATGGCCATATATATATGTATAATAAATATTACTACATATATATATATATATTATATTGTATTATACTATATTATATTAGATTATATATGTATGTCTTATATGTTCGTCTGGCTTGGAGCTGGACGACGTAGGAGTGCGATCGGACCTCAGAACTCAGAACTGCACGCATGCTCTCGCCTGTGCTTTCGCATTGTGCTCTCGCATTGTGCTCTCGCATTGTGCTCTCGCATGTGCTCACGGCGAGCCTTTCAAATCCCGGGCCCCGGCCCAGAGGCCACCGGCTAGGCCGCACAGCAGCCCTCAAGAACTCGAGTATATTCCGGGAAGATCTGCAATTTACTTGTAGCCACTTCATGTCGCGCAATTGCACGGCTCGCCTAGTAGAATGTCCACAGCCAGACGAAGCAGAGGGAAGTCAGTGTCTGAACCCTCGCCGGGCAGCACATTCGAACCTGGAAAGCTGGGTGGAGATGAAGGAACGGAGTTCAGGAGAAATGAACGGAGTCAACTTTAATGGGACAAAGGCTGATCAGCGGAAGCAGGCTGTCACCCCCAGTTGTCCAGGTCCTACAGCGTCTCTGCGTCCCCATGCAAGGAGACAGTGTATGCAGTCCTCTCCACGGCATAGGTGATGGCACCCACGATGCCTCAAACATAGTTTCATGAAGACACGAGCCACGTTTGCCTTCAAATTCTGTACGGTGTGTGTGTGTGTGTCTTGCCGTCTACATGACTTGCGCTTGGCAATTATATATATACATATATATGCTCACACCCCCCCCCCCCCCCATGACCTACCGTGAGGCCGTGTCGGAGTAAGAAATCCATACTTAGTCATAGGTATGAATTTAATAAGAACCCTCTTAATTGAACGAAAACCCTATGAAATTCATACGAACCCTATTAAAATTAATAAGACTTTTATTGAATCAATAGGAATAATGACTTGGAATCATATATTTGAGTCAGAGGAACTCTCTATCAAACGTCATGGGAATGCCATTAAAATGTAGAAAAATAATAGGGCCCCCCATAAAGAATAGTAGGGAGCCTGTGAAAATGAAAAGGGGCCCTTTTTGAATTCACGGGAATGTGGGAATTCCATTAAATCTAAATAGGAATCCTATTAATATGTCTCTTAATCTTGTTATGATGAATTAGAATCCTATTCAATTTATGAGGAACCCCACTAAAATTCATAAGAACCCTTTTTAGAGGAACCTTTTACATGAAGAGGGTCCTACCATCAATAGGATATGATAAGCATCACCACTAAGAATCATAATAACCCTATTGGAATCCTTTGAAAATGAAGAGAAATCCTAAAATTAATAGGAACCAATAGGAATCCTATAAAAGTAAAAAAGTGGTTCGGATTTCGAGGCTTCCTGTTAGAATTCATGTGATTCCTATTAAAATTAATGGGACAGGAATGCTATTCAAATCTCCAGAAAAAACCATTCCAACTACTTTGAAAGTCACAAACATGAATAGGAATCAATAGGAATCCTAAAAAAAGTATGAATCCTTTTCATTTTCAGATGGACCCCTATTGAAACTAAAAGAAGCCACTTTAAAATGTTTGAGAACCTTGTTGAAATTCATAAGAACCCTGTTTGCAAAAAAACATTAGGAATCCTGCTACATTGAATAAGAACCCTTTGAAAATTCATAAGACTATTCTGAAATGGTAGAGGAGTCCCATTAAGATGGTTAGGAACCCTTTGACGTTAATCGGAATTTATTAGGAACCCCAGTAAAATTCATAAGAACCCTATTACCAATTGATAAGAATCCTTTTAAAATGAAAAGGAATCCTACTAAAAATAATAGGAACCAATAGGAATCCTACAAAATTCAAGGCGGTTCCTTTTCAAAATTTCTTGGCTTCCTGTTAGACTTAATGTGATTCCGATTAGAATTAATAGGACTAGGAATGCTATTCAATTTTCGAAGAATACCATTAAAATCCGCCGAGACCTCGGGCCGGAGGTGTATAGGTTGTCAGAACAGGCACCCCCCTCCAAATCCTCCCCCCACACCCAAAGCCAATTTTCGGACCACTTTTTTTGCCTCAAATGGGTCCGCAAGCGGACGGTTCGCCAGGACCAGAGGCAGTTGAAGCCCTCCCAGCAGGGCCCCCCCCGCCTTCCCCCCCCCCCCCCCACCCCCACCCCCCCCCCCCCCCCCCCCCCCCCCCCCCTACCCGCCTATGGCCCCTCTCCTCGCCGCCCTCCAAAACCACTACAGAACATTGGTGAGCGGGTTTTTCGAGGCTCAACTGGTGTGAGCACGGCCGGGGGCGAGCCGAAGAGTCTAAGCTTGAACCGAAACCCTAAACCTAAACCCAAAAAAAACCTTAAACCCCAAAGCGTGAACCTTGAGCCCTAAGCCCTCAATCCTAAACTAACTCTCAACCCTAAACCCCAAACCTTAAACCATAAACCCGGAACCCTAAACCCTAAACCCAACCCTTATTGCTTGGGGTCCAGCGACTTGGGCGCTGCGGAATCACCATGCTCACGCAGATGCGCTGGGCCGGGCCGAGGCGGGTCGCGTAGCGCTAAAATTACTTGGAGACTCACTAAAATGAATAGGCACCAATATGAATCTTAAAAAGATTTTTAATTTCAGAGGAGCCCTGTTAGAATTAAAGAGCCACTTGAAAATGATTAAGAACCTTGTTGAAATGCATAAGAACCCTATTGAAAAGTATTAGGAATCCTCTGATATTGAATAAGAACCCTCTGAAAGTTCATAAGAATATAAGCAAAATGAAAAGAAGTCCTATAAAGATGGTTAGGAACCCTTTTACATTAATAGGAATAGGAATGCTATTGCTGAGATGAATATAAGACTGACCAAAACCAACGAGCCTCCAAGCATGCTGACACGTCTTGCTTCGAACCAAAACCGTCCACTGGACAGCTACATATAGAGCTGAACGGTTCTGGCCCGAGAGAGGTACGAGGCAAAACCAAAAAACCAAAAAAACCATCTTTTTTAGAGAATGGGGAGGGAATTTTGAAAAAGATTGTTTTTTTTTGGTTTTGCCTCGTAAAAAGATTGTTTTGCAAAGATGGTTTTGCATAGGAAAACCAACTTTTCCCTCGCAAAAAGATGGTTTTCCTTAAGAACACCACGCCAAAACCATCTTTTTGCGAGGTAAAAGTTGGTTTTTGGCTCCAAAACCATCTTTTACGAGGCAAAACCAAAAACCAAAAAAACCGGGAGGGGATGTTGAAAAAGATTTTTTTGGTTTTGCCTCGTAAAAAGATGGTTTTTCATAGAAAAGCCAACTTTCCCCACGTAAAAAGATGGTTTTGGACACAAAAACCAACTTTTACCTCGTAAAAAGATTGTTTTGGAGCCCAAAACCAACTTTTACCTCGCAAAAAAGATGGTTTTCCTGAGGCAGACCAGACCAAAACCATCTTTTTACGTGGGGAAAGTTGGTTTTTCCTATGAAAAAACATTTTTTTAGGAGGCAAAACCAAAAAACCATCTTTTTCAAAATCCCCTCCCCATTCTCTAAAAAGATGTTTTTTTTGGTTTTTTGGTTTTGCCTCGTAAAAGATGGTTTTGGAGCCAAAAACCAACTTTTACCTCGCAAAAAGATGGTTTTCCTGAGGCAGTCCAGACCAAAACCATCTTTTTACGTGGGGAAAGTTGGTTTTTCCTATGAAAAACCATCTTTTTACGAGGCAAAACAAAAAAAAACAATCTTTTTCAACATCCCCTCCCTATTCTCTAAAAAGGATGGTTTTTTTGTTTTTTTGGTTTTGCCTCGTAAAAGATGGTTTTGGAGCCAAAAACCAACTTTTACCTCGCAAAAAGATGGTTTTCCTGAGGCAGACCAGGCCAAAACAATCCTTTTACGAGGAGTTGGTTTGTCTATGAAAAACAATCTTTTTACGAGGCAAAACCAAAAAAACATCTTTTTCAACATCCCCTCCCCATTCTCTTAAAAAGTTGGTTTTTGTTGTTTTTTTGGTCTCGTCCGTTTGGGCGTCCAGTCCTGTGGTCAGTGTGGGGTCTGTTTTGTCGAGAGACAGCCACTGAGAGTAGCAAAAAGCGGCATAGGGCACGAGCGGGTTTTTAACGGTATTTACGAGGGAAACAGATCTGGGTAGGTCATGGGGGGCGTTGTGTCCATATATATATATATATGTGCAGTGAATTGCAATGCTGACAGGAGAGGCAATGGCACCAAGACCCTAGCCGGCAGTAAAGCACCCCCAATAGGCGAAGGCATCATAGGTCTGGGGCGTGTGAGGCACTTGCGCGGAGGGTGCGTGGCCACGCGGGATTCAACATGCCTGCGGCAACATTAGCTCCAAGGAGAAGATCACTCCTCCGATCGGCGCAGAGAAAGAGGCTCCAACACCTCGATTGAAGACGCTGTGAAGCTTGACATTCCTCGCTGGCCCCTCCCTCGCTTTCTTCTTTCTTTCATGGGGCATAGGCGCTGTCTCTCTCTCTCTCTTGCGCCCTCTGCGGCAAAAATCCGTCAGATGGCTTTGCACGGGGGCTTACGAGGCTTGCCTCCCTTGTTTTTGAGTTCTTCCCTCTATAGGGCCCGTTGGGGGGCGCGCCGACGGCGCAGGCAGCCAGCAGCAACTTGGAGACCGCGGAGCCCACGCCACTGCCGCCGGCGCCGTGGGCACCATGTGAGCTTTGCACGCGCTTCCTCCCGCACAACATGCGTACACACACACAGAGACACACACGCCACCGTGCTACAAGATGTTGTAAGCCACCCGCCCTCCCCCATGGATCCAATTGTGCCCTTTTGGACAACCGAAATCCATCATGCTGGCAATATGGTTTGGCTTAATGAACGACAAGGTCAGCCTCTTAGAAATACGGACATAGCACATAGGCCTTCTTCTTATAATGGATTGACTTCTTCTTGTTCCATGTTTAGGCAAAAGGCTGTTCCCTTTTGTCTTGTGAACGAACTGTTCGTCTCAGGCTCTGCTTCTTGAAAAGAAACTCCTCATTGCGCCGTTTAACTCGGGAAAAGTTGGCCGGCCACTTTTTCCTGAGGTTCGGCACTGCTACCTCCCTCGTTCGGGATATCTGGGGGTGGGCCCTCCAGGGATACTCGGCGGGGGTCTCTGCGGACTTCGCACTTTGTTGTAGTCTTTGATTCCCGAAAAGCCCATTACGTTATAGAAAAGCCCACTTACGTCACAGAAAAAATGCTGTAGCTTAGGCGACTTTTTGAAAGTAAATTTCCCGGAACGTTTTGGAGAGAATGCGAAGATCCTAAGTTCATAATAGCCTGACTCCCAGATTCCGTGGAATTTCTCTTGGAAACCTTGGATCTTCGATCCTTTCAAAGCGGTTGATGACGATGTGGAAAAAGCCGTAACATAGCCTCGTTGCTTCGGGATACAGGAGAGGAGCAGTCTGTGATCTCCGTCACACCTCACATACGTTTGACAGGCGCTGGGATCCAAGGAGGAGAAATAAAGAGGTCCGGATGCAAACGCGAGTCAAACGTTTGTATCACAGTTGCGTCCCTTTTGTTTGAATTTAAGCAAGATGCACCCCTTTACCATCCGAAGGGCTGCATTGTGTGCCGTCCCCCCCATACGCAATTTTGATCGGTTTGGCCCTGATCTAGATTATAAAGCAAATCACTCAACTTTCAGCTGGCAATCCTGGTCGTGGTTAGGGCCGACACGCTGCAATCATGGATTTGAGACATGATGATGGCACGGGGTTCCTGCAGTTCGTACTAAAGAAAATGAAATCAAATCCGCTAGTCTCTGTACACGTTTTGGGTTTGGATAGGAATGTCTCAGAGGCACTTCTTGTCAGGTGTGAGCGCTTCACTTTCCCCAAGGAGCCCTCCTCAGAAGTTAAACTTACGTCAAGAAACCCAACAGCCGCTTCAGCTTGAGCTTGGGGAGAAGCAACCTCGAGTCGCGACAACCATTGTGCAGCCCGGTTTAGCGAGGACCCATTTCCATCTCCCAGATGTGTATGCCACGATGATCCGTCGACTTCTCCTGACGGTCGTTAGATCCCCTCTGCAGTACATCCCCTTTAACACATATCCCCACACCCCTTACCCCCTTCCCCCCTTCTCCCCTTCTCCCCTTCTCCCCTTCTCCCCTTCTTCCTTTCTCCTCCCCTCCTCCCCTCCTCCCCTCCTCCCCTCCTCCCCTTCTCCCCGCTCCCCCGTCTCCCCTTCTCCCTCGTTCCCCTTTCTCCCCTTCTCCCCTTCTCCCCTCTCCCCTTCTCCCCTTTCCTCCCCTTCTCCCTTCTCCCCTTCCTTCCCTTCTCACTTCTCTCTTCTTCCCGTATTCCCCTTCCCTTCTTACCTTCTTCCCTTCTTCCTTCTTCCCTTCTCCTTCTTTCCCTTCTTCCCTCTCCCCTTCTTCCATTCTTCCTTCCTTCCCCTTCCCTTCTTCCCTTCTCCTTCTTCCCCTTCTTTCTTTTCCCTTCTTCCCTTCTTCCCTTCTTCCCTTCTTCCCTTCTTCCCTTCTTCCCTTCTTCCCTTCTTCCCTTCTTCCCTTCTTCCCTTCTCCCCTATTAAATTCCCTTCTCTTACGGCAAATTCGGTCTCGAAGAAGGAGGGGTGGATGATGCGCGCGATGCAGGCCTCGTAGCGGTCTCTCAAGGAAAGGGGAAGGGAGGGAAGGGGGGGAAGGGGGGGAAGGGGGGGCTCAGGCCCCCTCTCTCGCTCTCATTGCGCTTGTTGGAGTCTCTGGGGGCCAGGCAGCCATGTGAACGTTGGGACCCTCCTTTGAGCGCACAAAGGGGTAGGAAGATAACTACTCCAACTTGAGCAAAAGAGTCTGTGAGAACGTTCGCCTTCGAGGTTTTTTCTCGCCTTTCTCGGCCTTCTGCTTAAAGTTCATTCGCCATTCTCCCCCAGCCCCGCCTTTCCGAGCGGGAGGCCAGCACCCACTCCCAACGAGAGCGCCAGTGCCTTGGACACCAGCCTCGGAAAAAGAAACGCGCCTCCCCCAAAAAGTGCGAAGAATGGTGCTCGCAGCTGCACTTCGCTCACTGAGTCACTTCACTCTTGTCGCCATAACAAAAACTAGAGGCAGTGTGTGTTTTGTCACTCTAGCTTAGGCTTCTGGCACACGAAAGGTCAAGAAGTTGAAGAGCACCTTCCCAAATAGCATCGCCTCGGCTTCAAGAGTCGACGACCGCTCCTAGACAAGCCCTTCTTAGCTTGCACTCTAGATTCTCTAGATGATCTCTGATGATATCATCCTGTCAGATGGAGGTGATAGAGTCTGAGGGGTCATGGTCACACCGTGTGTTGCTGTCGAGCCTTCATCTCCGGGAAGCCGCTTCCCTCGGCCTCCACCTCAGCAATCCAGCAATCCAGCAATCCAGCAATCCAGCAATCCAGCAATCCAGCAAGCCAGGGTCCGAGAGTCACAAGAAAAAAAAGGTGCCCCCCCCCCCCCACGAAAAGGAGCCACCAAGAGCTTCTGAGAAAGAAAAAAAACAATCCAAAAAAAAACGGAGAAACATCAACCTTGGAGAAAAAGCATCTCTGAGTGAAGAGTCAACAGACGCGTTTCGAGTTGGGGCTCAGGCTGTAGGTCGAACGATGATGCGGGCGAGGCAGGCCATTCCGATGTTGAAGCCCAGCGCTTTGAGCCTCAACTCAAAAGAAAAAAGAGAAGGCACGAAAGAGGGCATCCGATACAGTAGTGGACGCAAACAGCGAGGGCCCCACAGCACACTTCGTACATCCCCATCTCTCTTTTCAGAAATCCTATCAGTCCTATATTTGCTCTTCTTTGAGAACGTGGGCTCCGCACATGTGGGCACACTCTGGCTAGACGGCAAGAAACCTCAAGAGACCTCTCGGAAGTCTGTGGCAGTCTGTGGGTCTCGGTGCCGCGCGGGGCGCCCAGGGTCAGCGCGGAGCGCAGCAGCCCCGCGGCGTAGGTGAAGCGGTCGATGGAGAAGGACAGGGAGCTCGAGAGGATCTGAGCCGAGTGGAGTGACATTCGGACATCATCTGGAGTAGGGGTCTAGCCCGGTTCCGACTTTGAGGCACCGAGGTACCGGCGGCAGTGGCAACCAGAAGGATCCAGAACCGTCTGAGAATCAGCTTCTCCTGGCCGCGTCTCCCTCGAGTAGCCCAAAGACCTGGCCCTGATGCCCTTCGCAGACTTCCCAACTCTCACTGCCTTGGCTCACTTGTTCCATGGCTTTCAGCTCACTTTGGTTCGTTTGCTTCGAGTGCCTGCATTCGTGCTTGCACTCACCATGTCCTTGAAGGGCTCGAAGCTCAAGACAGAACAAGAAGTAACTGAGCAAAAGCAGAGCAACCGCGGCCGTCGTGGTGTGCGAACAAGCAATACGCGGCACTGTGAGTCCCCCCCGGTTCCTCCCCTTTAAGCCCTTCCCTCACTTCCCTCGCGAGCGGCCCTCGCTCCTCTTCCTGAAGGTCATCACAGCGCTGGTAGTGGGCGTCGTCTTGCACCACGGCGGAGGTGCCCTGAGAGAGCACCAATGTCCGAGGGACGTGAAGACCCTCAGTGAAGAGTGAAGAGTGGAGATGAGCGGAGAGAGTGAAGAGGCGAGGAGAGTGAGGAGTAAAGTGAAAAGCGAACAAGAAGTGAACAAGAAGTGAACAGAGTCCAGTGAGTGAAGAGGTTATCACCCAGTCCCCGAGTGACTCTCAGCAAGTCTTTTCTCATTCTTTCCGCTCCGGAAGGCTCCTTCCGGAAGAGCCGCGCCATGCGGGACAAGGGCGTCTTGGTGGTGGGCGAGGCCTCAAGAGCAGGAAACACCCAGACCCTTTTGAAAGCCAAAAAGAGAGAGAGAGAGAGAGAGAGTTCGATGAGCAGCTGAGAACTGAACGGGAAATGAGGCATCCTGTGTGCAGGTGTCACTTGCACAAGTCAGCAAAGCGCCGGAAGAAGGCAGCCCTCTGCACCTTGCTCTCCCTAATTCCCACATTTCCCTGGGCGCCTGTCCAGCGGGGCCTCTCGGAGCAAATGCAAACAGTGCCGTGACATCGTGTGACAACCCCAAGCAGCCCTTAAGCAAGACAGCACCCGGCCGTCGAGCCGCGGTAGCGGTGGCATGGCCGGGCATTCCCCACCGTTTTCTCGAAAATTGATCTAGAGAGAAAAATGCTGAACACATTGCAGAGCGCGCCAGCCGTCTCCGAGTGTTCCCCTCAGAGTGCGCCGCTTTCAGTATCTGTCAGTCAGTCAAAAGGCGCCAGTCCGATCTCCTTTTCTAATAACTGAGAGCTTAGGTGCGGTCCGCAGAGTTTAAAGGCCGTTTGGCCTTCAGCTCGCGCATGTGATGGCTAATGTTGCGACGATGGAGGAAAGATGTCAAGAAGCCGTTAAGAGAACTCTTTGAATCTAGCATCGCGAACAAGATTGCTCAAGCAAAGGAATCACCAGTGCAACATCGTGCAGCTGAGCGGAAAATGGCTGCCTGCCTCAACAGGACTTACCGTGCCGTGGGATCTCGCCATGATTCAGACTGTAAGATACAACAGACACAGACTTTGAAACAAAGGAGTCACTGAAAGAAGAATAGGATGAGTGTAATGAGTGAGTAAGTGGGGAGATGCCTTGAGTTGAAAGCACAACTGGAGAGAAGGAAGGCCTTGCTCTCGGGCATCACTTCTGGAGCCCGGTGAGACGACGGGTGATGGGGCGCAGTTCTTGTACATGTGTTACCCTCAAAACACTGTCTACAAGAGTCTAAAAGAGCCTAACTTAAAGTCTAGCAGTCTAGCAGTCTAACTAAGATGCCAGCGAACCCTCAGGTCCAACGACATGGGGCTCCGGCACATAAGGGGGTCATTCACGAAGCGCGCAGTCACAGAGTCACAGGTGTAGGAAGATGTTCTGAGTCTAAGAGGCTCTCTCAGTTGTGGTGCTTCTTGATGCCACCTCTCACAGCGACCCCTGTGGTGGTGCCAGCAGCTCCCGAATGGAGGTCTGTACACTTCTCCAGCGAAAACTCCTGCATGTGGAGTTGAAGTTGAACACCCATATGATCCAAGAATCCGGCTTAATTAGCTTAATTCCACTCTGGCTTCTGTTCACTGTGAACATCTGTGAACTGTGCAGCCCTTCAAGGTTGCAGGAAAGGGATGGAAAGGGGCTGCTGCGAGGTGAGAGGTTGCAGAAGCTGCCTCCTTGGGATGCTTCGACTCGAAGTGCATCTGCATCGACTTCCTGAGCAGCGCGAGTCCCCAGCGTCCCCTGAAAGCCCCTCACTTGCCCCTCCCTCACTCGCATCTGAATCAAAGACTCTCTGCCAAGAGTCGGGTCGGGCGCGGCCTGCATGCAGATGTTGCACTTGTACTTGGAGTGACCCACCGATCCGCCTTGCCGGTCCTCCAGCGAAGCCAAATCAACAGGTTGACGGGTTGTGAGTGAGAAATACATAGAAATACATTGGTCAAGCAATCATCTGCTGTCTTTCGAGAGATCTGTGCTCCTTCAACCCAGCAGAGCCACCACCACGATTGCAGGTGGCATCCTTCTCCTCACAAGAAGTCTCAGAAGTGTGCAGCCAGAGGGAGACAAAGCCCACTGAATCCTCTGAACAACGAACCTATTTGGAGAGAGTGGAACATCAACCTTGAAGCTGAGGAAAATACAGCTTGGGGTTTTGCAGCAGGGTCTTCTGCAAAACAAGAACTTTCGTGTAGAAAAGCAAGCAGGGGAGCTGAAGACAATTCCCACCCAACAATCAACATCCAACAACCACGACGGTGAACATGTGTCCTTCTGAGCGAGTTCCTTGGCCGTGTGCTTGGTGGGCTTGGCTTTGCCACCCATGCCTGATGCCGGCATGCTCCAGGCTCTCTATGACTCTACGTATGGCGTGACCCCCTGCGAGCATGCCTCTTTCGCGGCTCTGCCTCACCAGATCCGCGCTGATCTGCACCGTGGCTTGAGCCAGCTCAGGGCCAGCCCGCAGCAACTCACAAGCCAAGCTTCCAAGTCACCGCTGCCACAAACAAAACGCCCAAGAAGCACGATGGTGATGATGAGAGTGATGCTGCAGACGTTACCGTTCATGATGTGAATGTAGGGAAGCACTGATCTTGCATGTCCAAAGTACTTTCGGCACAACCTACCACGTTGGCGAACGAGATGCTTTGCCCACAGGAAAGAAACTGCCCAAGCACTGAGACATAGACTCGCAATTTTTTTCAGGAGCTCAGATTGGGGTTGCACGTCGATGCTTTCGGGACTGGTACGCCCTGGCGGGGACTTTTGCGAAGAACACGCCAAAAGCCGCCAAATATTCTCTGATTATTACATATACAAGCAAAACGCACACCGCCGCAATGGCACGGCCTCGTAAGACGGGGAACCTTTCTGATGCTACTTTCTCTGTTGGGATACGCGAGCATTTCTGTATGTACTTTGCACTGGATATCGAAACAGGAGACGTAGGACCATGCGTATACAATTGCCCTTTGACATCCTTCGACTACCGTTGGCACAACCCAAACAGCTGATGAGAGCTGTGCTGCAAGGAGGGCCAGCAGTGGCTCTATAGGCCCTACGCGAGCAGCAAGCAAACTTCAATTGAGATTCACAGCTCGGTTGTTTGTCCTGCTCCGGAACAGCTTCTGAGCGCAGGGGGTTCCCGGCAGACCAAGCCCAAGCGCCCCTCAGGAAGCGTAGGCCTTCTGCAAACATGTCTTGCAAGATCTCGCGGCCCCTGTTTGAAATTTCTGTAGAAGAAGGAAGTGACTTGTTTAAACATGTAGTTCGCTGTGCTCAGCGGATGGAAACTGACACCGCAGTCGAAACCTAAACTACCTGCCAGCCTGATGTGATTGGCAACCCTAAATGCGGTCTCAATGATGCCTTGTACATAAGAAACCTGCTGGGGCTGTTGCGAGTGTGGACAGCTGCAGCCCTATATTTTGTTCTCTTAAGGAAACGCCAACCCATGAAAACAAAGCGCGCAACACTTTGAATCCGGCCATTATGCTTCTCACATGTTCTTGTTTCGGGCACGTCACAACACCCCCCTTCTTGCGATTCATTAATAGTAACCTCAAAAGGACACCATGACTAAACTGACTACACTCATACGGAGTTCCCTTCAGAACAAGTTAATTCGATCAACTCGAAACAGTGAATAAGAACCCTTCCCGACACTTTATCCAAGGTCTGCTTGATCCTGCGCAAAAGCTGTGAGACGCTGTGACACGAAGTACAGTACCGCTGTCAATGTTCAGCAAGGCCTTCTTTGAGGCCTGGCTGATGGTTGGGACAAGGGCGGGTTGCTGCTGAGTTTGGCTGAGACCGGCAAGCCCTCACCAAATGCAGAAGTGGATGAACTCCGCTTGTTGCTTGCAGAAAGGCGGCCGTTTGGCCCTAATCCTCCAAGTACAAGTTGCTTCTATTAAAATTCTCTAGGCTGCGCTCTGGAGCCAGGCGAGAGCTTTGTCACCCTGGAGCGATATGCATGGATGCCTTTGCGTGGCAGCTATGATGGCCTGTTTCACCCCGGCCTGCTGCAGAAGGTCTACACTTTCTACCGGGAGGCTTCGGATTTGCTGGCAAATCTCAAACGCTTCTTTGGCGTCGCCTCCCCGCAGAATGGCCTCAGGCGTCAAGTCAATATGTAGCGGTGCTGGAGAAACCCTTGTTTGATGATGAACTGCTGGGACTGGGCACGGCATTTTCTTGAGCGTCAACCATTTGGGGTTATGTACGTTGATGTACATTGGCCAAACTGGCCACATAAGGTCTTGCTGCTTGCTACAATACTGCATTTAGCACTGCTGGAAGTAAATGCTCATTGAGCGATGCGGGGTTCCATGGGGTTCCGATGATGGAAATTCCAAAGCATCACGTCTACCCACAACCGCGAAAGCGCCACGAGGGAAGGACGGAACCACAGCTACACCAGAACGCATTGTACTGCCTGTAGGCACCGTGTCAACGTAAGACTGTGACCAGCATGTCTCGAACCCAATGAGGTGGCTCCAACTCCTCCACAAGCGCAAGCTGTGCAGTGTGAGAGACTGTTCTCATGCGGCGACACACACACAGAGACCCGCCTCCATGCGCCGCCTTGTGTACTCTGCGGCGGCCACCTGAAGAGCAGTCACTGCAGCGCCTTTGACGTTGCGACGTTGCTGTAGGTGTTTTTTCGTGACGGTGTGATGGTGAAAGCGTGACAGGAGCCGAAAACGGCGCGAACGCCTGACCGCACATGTGCAACTGCGCAAGATGCAACGGGCCATTCGCCAAGGTGAGATCCAATTCTGGCCATGCTGCTCCGGACCCGATGCCTTCAGCCCAAAATCCCCAAGCCGAAGCCGAAAAAAGTGTCACAAGATCAAGATCAGTGGAACAAACGCATGTTGCCTTTTAAGTAGACGACGCGCGCGCATTGACACATGTGATGTCCTGTTGCCGTGGCCTTCTGCGCTGGCGTCTGCAACGACATCATGTCATGACTGAACTGAACCAAGGTCCCTAGTGCTGAAGCTCTTGCGCGATGGGTTTGCGATTTGCCCAAAACCCATCGTACTCAAGCTCCGAAAAGCATGCAAGGAAAATAGACCTCACGGAACGTGCGACAGAAAACAACAAATTGTACATCTCGGGCTTTGCAGGGCGTGAATTGTGTGACCGATAGTCCAGCAGTTTGGCGTTCGTGCTACTGTGCCTGGCTTCAGCAACACTTGTCCAGAAGTCATTGCGAGAAAGGACGGCCCTCACCGCTGCTAACCCCCAAGAGAACAGAACCGTATGACAAGGAGAAAGATCCAACAAGGAAATGGCTCCAAACACGGGAGACCAACATGCGGGAGTACGGCGAACTGTCGTCCTGCCGCAGTTTTATGTATAAGATACAGTAATTATAACAAGCATAAGATTTGGCTCCGATCTGGCATCGCTATACTGTCCTGAAGTGACGCGCGAATGAACGCAGGCATGAGCGAGCTTACAAAGGCACAAGCCACACACCAACAGAAACTCCAAAACGTCAAAAGGCCACAAGTCGCGCCTGCGTCAGTGGAACAGGCCTGAAGGCGACATGCGGCAGACTTCAGCTTCCGAGCTTGTGAGGTTCAAGAGCAAAACGTAGCTGCGGGTGTCTCAGCATTAGGCTTGGCGACGAGCTCAAGACCAACCCTGAGGAGTCTGGAAAGGTGATCCTTGGAGAAGCGTGTCGGACAGTCAGATGGCAGCAGCAATTAGACAGCCTTTCGTTTGGTCGCGGGCACGAGGAAGTTCGGAGTTGTGAAACTCATGCTGCGAGATGATGTGGTAGTCTAGCAGCCTCAAACAGCACATTTCCTGAATAAATCCAAGTAGTTTGCTTGTCGCGTTCAAAAGCGCTCAATCTTTGGCTCGGGCTGCTCCAGTGCTTCCCGCTCTGGCTCTCGTGCTTGTCGGTAAACGTCCGCCTTTGCAGGAACACGCTTCTTCAACGATTTGCGCGCCTCACCTTCTTTCTGCGCCGGTACCACAACATCTAAGAGTCTAAGGCGCTTTCCAACACCAAAGGCGGATCTGCGAGATCAGCGTCCTGCAAGCCGGGGCTGCGGAACGTTCCACATGCCATGCATAAATGCCACCCCTGCGCAGGGGAGTTGAGCTTCCAAGATTCCAATGGGTCAACAGCTACTTTTCTCGATTCCAAACGGTCGGCGTGAGTGCCGACGCACGTTCTGTTGCAAAAAATCCCATCTCCGAATCGCGCCTCTCTCCGCGAAAGATGCTTCTCTCTCTCTCTCTCTCTCGCTCGCTCTCTCGCTCTCTCGCTTGCTTGCTTGCTTGCTTGCTAGGCGTATGACTCCCCCAAGGAAGGGAGCCGCCCCAAGGGGCACGCGCGACAGAGTTAGTCGCAGTGAGCAAGGTGCTGAGAGCGCTCTCTTTCTTTCTTTCTTTCTTTCTTTCTTGGGGGCTTGAGGGCACAGGGCCCTCGGGCGATGCCCAGCATTGCGGAGCAACTCTGTCTCTCTCTCTCTCTCTCTCTCTGCTTCTCTCTCTGTGCTCGACCATCCATTGGCATGTAACCAACAAAGTCAGCCTTCCAGGCGACGGGAAATGGTTTTTGTCATGCGTTTGGGTTGTACCAAAAATTTCCTGCGCGGCAGGGCGGAATGCTTTCAACTGCTTCGGATTGCGTCGGCGCGCCTCGCAAGCTTCCAATGATGCCCGGTCTGACCTGAACGTGGAGCACTCTCTTCTGCAAGGGACTGGGCATCAGACACTCTTCTAACCTCCAGGCCCCACAGCACACCAGCATCGCTGCTGCCACGCGACAGGTCAGCGACTTCACCAGGGGAGCCGGACCATCCATCCTCGGATCACACTCAAAGGACACGCTGGACATCCCGGTGTGGCAGGATTGCGTCAAGGCTCCGACCGGGGTTTCGGGGGAGCCTGGCCTGGCTTCAAACCATCCATCCTCAGACCAACCAGCTTTGGCGGCGCTAGCGCTGTCGGGGTCATGCGCATGCGATTGATTTGGGGCATCTGAGGCCGTGACAAGCCACTGCCACAGGGAGTAATTGCCTTGAGTTGGAACACGGCGGCGCTGACATACACTGACACTGATCGAGGTCATGAGGCTTCCTGACCGAACCTGAGCGCAAAGCCCAAGTTCTGACTTTCGGAACTTGGCTCGGACCTCAGACTGAAGGACATGCAGCGCCAACCTATCCCAGCCCTGCACAACTTGGCAGTGCGTTGCATATTAGGCAAATTGCAATATTCCGGGGGGGGGGGG
>CAJNDS010000308.1:87500-169131 GCA_905221605.1 Symbiodinium natans | reverse complement strand
CGGAGACATGCAAGACATTATTCAGGATCTCGAGTACATCAAAATTCCGGTGCAATACAGAGGAGTCGTACATGTATTAGCTGGCACTGACGTTGTCATACCTGCTGTCCATGTAACTGCTACTGTCGCCGCTGCCGATGCGCTCACCCAATGTCAATATTTCGACCTTCCTTGTGGAAGAACTGAAGTGCAATTGCTGCAAGAGGTTGTTGATGCCCCAAGATGGAGCAACAAACCCATTAATCACATTTCCGAGAACCCTAGAGAACATTTTTTGAATTGCCACTCTGGGAGCGATAAGATTGGGCAAGGAAGATTGATCCATGTCAGAGCAAGGGATGAGTATCACCCCTTGTCCAAGCAACGAATTGCTAGTACAATTTGGCACAAGGATGACCTTGAAACACACTTCCTGATCATCGACAGACAGGCGCCTTACGTTGTTATGACTGGTAAATGTGAGGATGTTCCCGAACTAGTGAAGCTGCAGAGTGTCCAGACATTTCTCAGCCAAAATGAAGCCTTTCAAGGTTGGAGAGTGCCAGAAAACCTTCCTAAGGCTTCCCAAGAGGATGAAGACTTTACTGCCGAACTGGGATCTATCCAGTACCTGCTTGTCCGCATTACTGGTAAGACTGAACTAGAAATCCCGCTAGTTCTCAAGAACGGCCAACATCTCGCTTGTCATCCGGGATCTTCTGCGAGTAACAATGTTCTCGTCTCCCTACATCAGGGCGCGCTTCTATTCCTGCCACGATGTCACTCATGTGATATCATCAAGTTGATAGGGATTAATACTAGCGTCATCTATGCTTTTAACATCCGCACTGATGATAGACTTAAGGCTACTGCAGCCAATAAGCCGAACAAAGCCAGATGTGCCAATCATCAGGATGGGAAGTCAAGCAAGGTTGCCATGGAGCAATCGGATACTGCCCAGTGCCCGACTTTGCTCCATGGAAAGCCTCCTGCTGTTAAAGGTGATGATGCGGCTGCCAACATGTTACCGGAAAATCCTGCCTCAGCACAGTTGAGCCAAGAAGGTGGGATTGGCAAAAGAAATATTGAGAGTAGCAAGGAAAAAGTTGAGATTGCTAGAAGACGTAATACTGTCTTAAGGTTTCAGGCGGAAGTCCCGGCCAACGTTCAAGAAGAAGTGCAAAGGCGCATTGCTGGCCTTTATTGCCCTGTTGCTGCTGCCTATCGAGTCATCTCGTGTGCTCAATGGAACAAAGAGCAATGCCAGCATTACGCCCCCTTTCCTAAACAAGCAGCTCTTGTCCTTGCTGCGGTTGGATATAATATACGTGAGGCCGCTCGAGCAAAGCTTGCACACATACTTGGCCTGACCTATCTTCAATTGGCAAGTGCTACACCGTTGGAGCTTCAGAGCTTTACTGAGGTGTATAGTAAGGCCATTTGGGCTATTCCGGCCAAGGAGCAATACACCATGCTTGTCCAGATCCATTGCAAGTGCTCCATGTGCCAACAGCCGCAGCCCATTCTTGCTCTACCGTTGCATTCGGAACAGGACTCCTCTGATCAGATCAGTATCCTCGCTGATCTAGGTCAACTTGCTGACCTTGCGATTGCGTGCATGCAGCAAAACTTGAGCCCTCGCAATGACATGTGCAAACTTGTCATTCAAAGACTTCCGTCTTTTTTCTGCCTTCTCACACAGAAGACTCAGAAAAGCTCTTTTGCGCAAGTCTGCAAAAGCGAGGCGGATATTCAAAGCTTTCTTGGCAGTACGGTATCAGTCATGCAACAGGCATATATTGTCGTTGCACTCGTTCTGCATGATCCTAGTGCTAAGCACTACTTAGTGCTACGCCATGCCAAAGAACAAGCAGGAGACTCAGTTCTTCTTTATGACTCAATCTATGGAGTCCGTAAAGAAAACTTGTGGGCACAATTGATTAAGGCTGAGCACTACATCGAAGCCATCTTCATCAGAAGTGTTTGTGTCAATCAGCTTTACCCCGCCGCTGCTCTCATTAACTCTTTTAATGAGATTATCCGGCATCATGCTGATCCCAGTGAAAACGCAGAACAGCATATCAGTAGTGAAGCACACACTATTGAGCAAGCTAAGATAACGAAGGTTGCAAGCTGGGGCAGCCCTGTCCCTTCTGCAACCTATATGACCATCACCTCAGAGGATGATTTTGGCTTGCCTAATCCGCCCTGTGCCCATCTTCTGCCACAAGCACAGGAATGCCAAAGCGGTACTGAATTTACTCTCGCCCAAAAGGGCAAATTCGATGAGGAGTCAGAACACCAAGCCAGTGTTAGTCTCCAACCCGACCCTAGTACTGCTTTGGCGACACAACTTGATAATGCATCTCTTCCTGAAGTGCACTCCATTGCTACTGATTCCGATGAGGAACAGAGACCGCAACAACATGAAGTTCAAACTGCGCTGAACTCTGAGAAGAATGGCTCTGATAGGGGCAGCCAGCCCCTTAAAGCCAAGTCTGACTTGAGCTCTGATTCTCAGATGCGAAGAGTCAAGAAAAGCCTCGATAAGCTTAACAATGCTAAGCCTGTCTCCAAGAGAAAAGACGGTAAAATTGGAAGCAGGAACAATCAAAGTAATGCTGTCTCGTCGGAAGACTGCATACAGGTCGCACTCGGTGTTGAACGTTACATCATCTTATCGCTTTTTGATGGATGCGGAATATCACGTGCTGTCACCGTTGAATGCCTCAAGCAACAACCAGTTGCGGCTGTAAGTGCAGAAAGTGACAGCGTCCTTCGCGCCCTCATATGCCATAAGTATGACTGTGACAAAAGCCAAAGATGGGCTCTTGACTCGCACCGTGTGCCATCGATCGCAATCGATGACGTTTGGACTCTACTTAAAGAGGATTACCGATTGCTGCGTGAATGTTTGTCTTTCCTGGGAAGGATTCATCCACAAAAAACAGCCATCATCATTCCCGCCGGTTCCCCCTGCCAAGATCTCACGGTTGCAGGGTCCAGCTCAGGTGGATTAGGACTTCTGGGAGATCGCTCGCAACACATGCTTGTCTTATAGGCAATTTTGCTTGCATTCCAAAGCATTGAACCCAGTATCCTTCAGTGCGTGCACATCTTCCTTGAAAATGCTGGGTCTATGAAGCCCATCCACCAGGACTTCATTCAGCAGATCTTCGGAATACGTGATTGTTGCTGCCATCACATTGCTGGAGCTACATTCGGCCATGTTGAAAGGAAAAGGAAATTCTTCACTAGATATGGGCAAATTGGCACCTTCAGCAACCGCCCCACTCCGTGGTTCCAAGGATGGCGTCCTGTTGCGGAACACATGTGCGGAATAAAACCCCCCGGCGAAAAACTAAAGCCTTGGCTTCGTCCCAAACGCTTTGATCGCGAGAGGGGGCTCCGATTGGCTGCATACTTTTACCACCCCTCTGCCCTTCTTTACCATGTACCCAGCTTCGGCGGAGCTGAAGCTTTCCAGAGGCAATTCTCACAAGCGGCTAATACCTCCAATGGGGTTCCAAATCTACAATGGGAAAAATTTGTTCCTGATGGACCCATTGGCCTGCGCTTTGTAACAGATGTTCAGAAGCTTTCTCTTCAAGCGGATATCCCAAGCCTTGCAGCAATGGATCGCTTTGCGGAAGCTAATTACGAACTTCTCCGTGCAGAAAATGCCTTCCTTATAGGTGATAGTGGCATTCCTCCTTTCAGGGTTGCTCACTACAAGGAAATGTTGAGAGATGCTGAGCTCGATATCTGGCTTGCAGATGTGGAAGAACACATTAATGATATGTGTATTGCTTCCATTGTTGGGAATTGCTTCTACCCTGGTGCTCTCAAAGCTGCGATCAAATACACATCCCTTCGAGAGTTACTGAATGAGAACCCCGACAGTCATTGGAAACCGCTTCCCCTCTCACAGTTTCTCCAATACTGGCTTAGCTATGGCCAACAAGTTCTTGCTGCTACTACAGCTGTTAAGCTTCAAGACAAGTTTTCGCATAAGTTTCATGCGCCTTTTCCATGCGATGAACTTAATGCGGTTGGCTGGCTCAAACAAGGTTTAACTGTCAATAAACCTGTTGTTCTGGAGTACACCTTCGGCCAAGGTAAATTCCAAGGCATTAGAGAGAGCGCGTCCGGCATCCCTAGAGGAATTTCCTTTGTGACGGAAACTCGATTCCATCAAACGCAAGACTTATTGCAAGAAAAAGGAATCCCATCGGCCATCCAGCGTGTCTTGCAAATTGTTGACCCTCAATTGAAGCTTTTGTGTGGATCGAGACGCAATGTCATGGCCAATTTGTGCAGAGAGACTGCTGCGAATCTCGGTGCCAAGTTTGCCTTACACTTTCTTGACTTCCCTGCACAAGGGTGGTGCCTGATCAGCTTTCTCAAAGCGTTGCATCTTGAGTTTGTCGCGTATAGAGACGAGTTCATCCCTCAATTCCTCCTTGTAAAGGGACAGCAAAATACCCTCTATGTGCAGCGCTTGAAAGATGCTAACGCTGGCAAGAAGTCTCCGCCAGTCGACTTCTTCCTATATGTCGAACAAGATGATCATTGTGCCTTAGCAATGCTCAATGCTTCCCAGGCTCGTGATACTGTGCATGCGCTTACCCAAGCATCGATCTTTGAGGTCGTTGACATTGAACGAAGAGGAGCCAGCCCTGGCACCTTCCTTCACAAAGTAATCCAAGAGAACAGCCAGCTACCAACGCCTTGTCTGATATTTGAGGGTAACGAAGCTGCCTTACACCTGCACGGCCATACTATCCTCTGTTCCCCTTACCTTGGGCAAAGGGAACTCTTTGCGCTCTTCTTAACCCCATACTTTGCTGAGAATCATACCAGTAAAGCCTTTGCTTCAGATTGCAACTCTAACGAAACCTGGCTTGGCGAGGTCTTGCGCGACTTCTCTTGCTTTGCTAAGCTTGCTCTACCGTGTCGACAAGCTGTGTATATTGGTATTGATGCACGAGGCGCACATTACACCACATATAAGCAAGGTACGGTGCATCAACAGACTGTCACCCACAACAGCATCCCCTCCACAATTCCCACCCAAGAAAAGGCATTGCGCATTTATGTCTACGATCGGCAACCTGCTGTCTACCATTGCTTCTATGGGGTCCATCGGGACCCTTTGCCCCTATGACGACGATTCGTGACGTGGTGATTAAGGCAAGGTCTACGACCTTCCTTGATCACCTCAATGCCTATGTTGCTTGTCGTAGACATCGCGCACGTGTCAGATCCCTCAACAGCATTCTCCTTGCCTACAACCTGCCACTCACCTATCCCACAACACGTGAGCTGAAGCTTGCTCTCATGGCCAATGACAGCCGACCTTTTAACCTAATCGCTGCTATCAATCTTCAGCTCCCGACAGAAGAGCTTGAACTTGCACTGAATCTCATAGCTGACAGGCTTGTTCCTTACTTCGACACGATCCCAAAGGAGCCGTGCAAGCTGCAGGCTGTCGTTAGTTGGAACGTTACCTCGCTGTGTACCTTCGACACTATTGGCCTTGCCAAGCTTCGTACCATTGGTGCGTTGGCTCACCAAACGCCCGTGCTTTTGCAGGAAACCAAATGGAATGCTGCCTGTTTACACCGATTCAGACAGGCAACTGCCAGAATAAATACGATTGCCTCTCTCGCTATTTGGAAGGAATCTGGACACTCTGGAGGAGTCGCTGTCTGTTTGCCACAGGACAATAAAGTAGTAGAAACTGTCGACCTTGTGCCTGGTTTTGCCCTTGCCGTGCTGGTCAGATTTCGGTCTGTCTGCTACTGGCTCCTGTCGGTTTATTGGCACCCTGATCAATGGGGGAAGCTTTTCCCTGCACTTAGTGCTTTTGTCAAGGATGCAACTCATGTGGTTGTCCTTGGGGGGGACTTCAATGCTGTCAATCAGCAGAAGGAGGGTGAGTATGCACATCTCCTTGCTCAAGGCGACATGATTGAATGCAAGTCTGACGGGCCAACTTTCGAACAAGGCTCTACCTGCAGCCACCTTGACCATTACCTTATTTCCAGCTCGCTGTACTTGTCCGCCAAGATCTGTTCTGTCTCATGGAAGCACAAAAAAGTAACTGGAGGACATCACTTGGTAAAGATTCGGTTTCGGCCGAAGCATAAGCTTGACAAAAATGTCCCGGCGATACCTGTTCGGACAGTTCCTGCTGCAGCTTTTTCTGTTCCACCTGCGACTACTGACTTGCCTGGCATCGAGGCTGCGGAGACTAGCCCTTCGCACCTTCTTCTTCGTAAACTAATTAATTGCACTAAAGCCCGCTTGATTGAAGAGCAGAACAAAGGTCAAAAACTCTGCCCTTCTGACGCGCTCGTCGCACAAAAAGCCACATGTTTCTTGTGGCATGCAAACCTACGTGCCCAAGCTGGAAACTCAATTGCTGCATTAATTAGGAAGTTGGTACGCCTTTTGAACAGGAGCACTGGTGCGACTGTCGGTGTCAACGCAAGCACCGTCACATCTTTAGCCAGGCATATCACCATACCCCCTTTCACGCCGTCAGGTAATGGTTCAGCCGAGCTCCCGAGACATTGGCTTCAAGAAGCGCTTAATCGGCTACACCTTGGTGCAGAGCTGAAAACTGCCCCCTCACCAAGTCTTCGTTCCCTGGTTGCTCAAAGAGATTTGCAGGTTGATAAGTCTAAAATTAAGTGGCAGGCCTTCAGGAAGATCTGCCCTCGAATCATCGATTCGCAACAGGTCAGAAGCGAAAATGGCCAGCTGATCACATCTATGAGTCAGTTTGATGCTGCACTAAGGGCAACTAGAGCCTTTTGGCACCACTTCCCTTGTCAATACGATAACCAGTGGGACAAACTCCTACAGCCATATGCGCAAAGGGCCCCCTTCGTGCCGGCTGACTTACCAGATGAAAGCATCATCTTCAAGGCCATTATTACCACCAAGGATTCTTCCCCGGGTCCCGATGGTGTGCCCTATGCCTTCTATAGGCAAAATCCGAGTTATTTTGCCAACTTACTTGGGGATCATATGTGGGAGATGTGCTTGTCTCAAGCTGATCATCCGCTTCAGGCCTTAGTCTTCATTCCCAAGGCAGACAAGGGTGCGTACGCGGACAACTACAGGCCACTAGACATGCCCGATACTTGTGATCGAATCATTGACTCCGCAATCTACGCTGTCCTTGCTGAGTCTTTCAAAGACTCGCTACATCCTGCCCAGGCTCTTCTTAATCACTTCAAAGAACCACAGGCAAATTATGCCCAAATGCAACACTACTTGGAGCTCAAAGATGCCCAGTACACAGTCATGCTTTCCGACTTTGCCAAGGCCTTTGAACGGGTGAATCCCTGGTGGGTACTACAGTGCTTAGCGGCAAGAGCTGCCCCTGCCTGGATCAAAGCCTACGTTATCCACCTTATGTTTGGGAGGCGCACCCAGCATAAAGTGCAAGGTTTCTTACTCGAGCCTATCTCCATCCACCAAGGCCTTGCTATGGGAAGGGCGACTTCTGTTGTCCTTTTCTGTCTCGCCTTAGATCCCTTGATTTGGGCGCTGCACGACATTTCTTCCTTCATAAGACTAACGGCTTACATGGACGATAACAGCGCTGCCTCTAAAGGCCTGCATTGGGTGGAAAAGGCACAAAGAACTTTCGAACCAGTGCACAGCGCGGGGTTACAAGTTCTCCGTCACCAATGCTTCCAAGCAGGGTTTATTTCTTTACAGGTTCTCCCTGGGGATGTCAGAGCATGCATAGCCCAATTTGGTGTCGCTTGGATTGAGTCCAAACAGCTTCCACCGAGCAATACTCTCACCATTGGAGGTCCCTCATTGCATCAAGCCTTGTGCTTACTGCTTCAACAGAACATCTACAGCCTCGACCAAGCAATGAGGATGTCCTTGACTAGGCTTGACGTGCGACACGGACTGCTCTTAGTAAGCGGAAGCAAATGCTACGTCCTGTCTAGCGATATGCTGCTTTGCATGTGCACACAACAGCAAAATTTCCAGGCTTTGTTGGCTTGCATTATTGCATCGCCTTGCAAATGCAAATGCAAAACTTCTATTCTTACCAACAAGCCCTTCAAAACTGCTGATATCCTTCTCCTCGACAAGACGCCTTGGGGGTCTAAGATTATTGCTGAGACTGCAACAATGTTGGGCTTTATCCTGCGTGGCCGCATGTCAAAATATGAATGGGAGCAAGCAACGTCTATTGATGAAATCCATTGGGTTGGACAAAGGAAAATGTCAGATGTTTCCTTGCGCATGCTGATCCTTGATAAGGCCTTGTGCAATATGTTGAGAAGGAATAAACAAGCTCTTTCCCTTACTGCATCAATGCCTGCCAGGATTCAATTCCATACGGCCTTCATTGCCTCTTGCCCTCTTTTCTGCAATTCCTTGTACGCCTTCACCAAAAGGCATATGCTCAAAGCACTAGCTATTGCCAGCTCAACTATTTTGAGGCGTCCCTGGATTCAGGCCAAACATATGGCGGGCGTTCTTGATTTTATCAAAGCGCCTAGGGCAATGGATCCTGAGATAGGCGCCATATTATCTAAAGTTGGCCTACTGCTGCGCTGGAGAGGCAAATGGGCTTTAAACGTTATCCTGCATGACCTTGAAAATGCGCATGCGGCCAACCTTCCCTTCTACCATTCGTTGCTTGTGCAAGCCAGGCAAGCCATTCAGAAATCAGTCACCTTAGGAGACTCACCAATCATTGAGCAGTTCAAAAGCAAGTGCCATGATGCCCTATCTGCTGCGCTGCCTCGAGTGAGCCCTCACTCAGGCGGTCGCAAGCTCAAGCAGGCGCAAATTGCGCTTAGAGCAGTGTTGCGCAAGCCTGCTTGTGTTCAGGCGCAAGGATATCTTCGACAAAAAGTTGCGAACCACGCACATGAGAGACAGCTATGTGCCATTTTGCTTGCGCTAAACCTCCCGCCAAAGAACGTGGCTTCGGATGTCACTCGTTGCTACGCACTTAGATGGGCCATTGTTGAAGAAGCCGATGCATATTTTGTGTACAGGCAATATGCCTCTAGGGACGAGCAATGTAGAGTCTGCCTACGCAAACAAACAGGGAAAGAGCTCCGGTATGACAATGGGTTCGGCAACATGCCAGTCTGCAAACTCTGTCATCTCAACCAAAGCTGCCCTGATGACCTTGCCCATACCATCAGCTGCATGCTGCCTTGCTGTGATGTTAGCCAAGCACCACTCCTGCAATGTGCGGCAATGCCTGGTGCTCCGGCTAGAACTATTACTTACAGAGCAGCTATACCCAATGAGCACCAGTGTACTTTCATCCAAAGCCACTGCCTGCTCTGTGGGCTGGGAGCAAACACAACCGAGCATTGGCTTACGGCTTGCGTGGTCACCAAAGCCTCCCTCTTTATTGTACTAGTCACATTGGGATATGCTGGCACTGCCTCGTTTGACTCCCTGTGTCACACTGCCCTTTCTAAGATCAATGTTGAAGGAGGGATTGACAAGAAATTCTGTGCCGTCCTATTAGCATGGATTGCGACCATAAGAAGATATACCATGGAACAGCAATGTACCTGGCACCCTGGATGGTGTGAGACACCGCAACGGGCAAAACACATCAGTAACATACCCAAGCTCGCGTCGCGTCTTTGGAACACCATCCCGAGGGTGTTACTTCCCAAAGCATTACCGGCATGGTGGGTTGACACGGAACGCTGCAAGCCCTGTTGCAACGACGGAGGACTCCATATCGAGGTCAAACATCCCCTTTCTGCCTTAATTAAAGCAAGCGCCCAAGGTATTACCGTCTCCCCCAGGAATGCCAATATAGGAGATGTCTTAGCAACATTAGATGCACAGCATTACTTGCTTGCACCTATGTATCAACAGACCCTTGGCGTCCCTAATGTTGCTCTTTGGCCTAAAATGTGTCATTGCGGCAATCTGCACCTTAAAGTTACGGCATTAAGGCCGATCCCTGCAGGTACTCCACTCATTGTTGAGTTAAAACCTGTCAAAGATACCCACCTTGTTGCTCAATTTGACGGCAGCTGTCACGTGCAAGAAGGTATAGGTGGTGCGGGTGGTATCGTATGGTCGCCCGGACCAGTCCCGGTAATTCTTGAAACGATTGCCATCCCACTCCAGCCTTGTCCAGACTCTATGTTTGCGGAAATATGCGCCGCTGACGCAACGTTAGACAAGGCCTTATCTCTTGCTGCTAGCAATCAAATCAGGGAGGTTATCCTTCAGGGAGACTGCATCAACATTGTAAAGCACTTTGCTGGTGCCTTGAGACTACATAGGGAAGACCTAGTGCGAAAACTGGATAACATGTGGCAAAAGTTAACGCACACACCCATTACAGTGCATTGGTCATACGTCCCTCGCGTCGGCAACAAAGTCGCTGACCACCTGGCAGGAATCGCTGCTAACAGTCTCCGCTACGAAGCACCCCTTCATGAAGATGTCTTCTTTGACTCGGGTGAGGGTCAGCCTCATATGCAAATAAACACTGAATGCTTTCCGCCTATTCTGTTACCTTCCAAGCAATGGCACCTGCAAGCTATACAGGACTTGCATTCCGGAGCTGAAATTATTTCTCTTGAGGCCCCCCCACTTTGGAATCCGGAACTGCTTTTGCGGTTTTGCCTCTACAATCGGATCAAGCCCCCCCCGAGCTTGATACAGCGTGGCCAGGGCTGGTCCAGTATCGAAGGCCATCATTGCACCCACAGGGTAGATATTATGCCATACGGCACTGGCAAACGAGTAAAAGGCTAACACGTTTCTTAGCCATCGGGCCGAACGCAATTGAAATCGACATGAAAGGTGCGCATTATACGCTTTTGCGCCTCCTTACATGTCACAGCCCTACTCACCCACCCCTCCCAACGTTGCTTGAAGCCAGGGAGCTATTTAGTAGTCACCTTGCACGCGCGCCCAAAGCACAAACAGTACAAACCAAGCACTTGTTGCAAAGAGCAGTTGGAATGGACAGCAATGCTTTCCTTCGGCATGTTTATGAAGGTAGTATTGCTGCTTATGCCATCCCCCCTGCCTTGGCAAGTTTTCTTGCACATTTGGTGCAGGCTAAAGCTACCCTCCAGGTTATGATCCAGCAAGGAATCCCTTTTTACCAACCGGATGCAAGGGTCAACAACAGGAATTGGGCAACTTTTGCACTTGAAGCTGCGGAAAGCTTCGTAATGCGAAAAGGGCTCGCTGCAATGCTCCCGTACTGCGCAGGCACAGTGCTTTGGGTACATGACGGGGTGTACGTCAAAAATAGAAACGCAGTTTCACCCTTCATCGAAGGGGCTACTGAAGCATTGGTTCAGCTCATCCAGATGGGGCAGCACTGTCATCCACAGGTCACACCTAACCAGGAATTTGCTAGCCTACAAGATGTCTTTGCTATTACCACCACGAAGAGTGAATTTAATGCGGCAGTTGATGTGTTAAATGCTGTGGGTATCGCGTGTCATAACCCTGCTCTCCCAAAGCACCCAAAGGCAACCACCAACAGGGTGTCCAAGCGCCTTATCCTGGAAGTTCAGGATATACTAGAGGTCGAGAGGCAAAGAGACGATAAAAGGAGACGCGTTGATGTTACAGCTGTTCCGCGTAGGGGATTGTGGGTAACACCCCCCTCGTTGTGATGCGTGTAGTCCCCATTTCAACCACCCTCCCTCTTTCGTGATGGCGGCACCTTTGGCTCAGACCAGTTGTGAACGCCCGGGCACAACCAAACATGCTCGCCGCCACACGCTGCCTCCTGGCTTGGCGTTACCATGAAGCCATTGGTAGTCACTCCAGCACAGCTGACTTCGAGCTCACAGTCCTCCCTGCTGCAGCGGGAGGGATCCTCGTGGCTCTCTTAGAGGAAAGCAAGTCGAACGAAGCCCTTTCCCCGTACCATAAGGATCGTTTATATCGAGGTGTCTCCTTCGGTAATCCACAGGTCATTCACGAGATCGTCGAAGATCTGGATGAGGAAAAACTCCTACTTGCATGGACTCTCATTGAAGTCATTGCAAGGCTAGACGCTGCCACTCAACCTCGCGCTACCGTGTCAATGGAATGGAAAATAAGTTCACCAAATCTCCGTGCCATCTCGTGCGTTGGAGAACGTGCGCTTGCCCAATCACTTTCGGAGCACTTTTCTTTGACCCCCAAGTGGTCTTCAAGAGTTGTCGGGGCTTTAATCGGGCACAAAACTGGATGGGGTAGGGTAGATGCATTGCTCCAGGTCTTAACGCCAAGAGCAACAGTCATTGCCCGTGAACTGTGTGAGTGTGAACAATTCCCCTATCACTTCCTTTGGCCGTGGTATTCATACCTTGTTTCCTCTCACACAATAGATTCAGAGCCACGTAATTGGCTTTAATGCCCCTGGCTGGACCCACCTCACTTTGGCCATCTGTTCGCAGACAGTGGAGCTATGTGCCAATGTGTCCACTGAGTGAGGGTGTGGTTGCCCCTTGTACTTTGTGCTCGGTGGGCTTTATTGCCGCTTATGGTACTTGTACCTTTACGTGCTCCTCTGTTAATTGCTTCGTTGGTGGATCACTGCTAACATTGTGATCACCTACCCCTCCCCATCCGAATATAGTTAACACATGCATGGCAGTTATTTTGCTCAAGCGCTCGTTATGGGAGCACTGACCCTTAACCCGCGCAATGGCCTTCTGTCTGGATTTGGCGCCGGATCATCTTAGGAAGATTCTTGGCTCTTCCATCCACACTTCGCCCTGCCTCTTCTCGTATGACAACAAATTCTGCATCTTGGAGACCAGTATCGCCTTTTGCATTATGCAGCTGGCTGGCACGGTCTCCATTCGTGCACACTTGGATGCCGATGTAAAGTCCTCCGAATTGGTTGGGGCTGCTCTCCAGCTTATCCACCGCTGTTGGTCCAAGGGACTTGCCCTCCAGTTAAGGGAGATAGATGGATGCGGATGCCTTGAGTGGCAGCAATGGGGGTTGCAAACTCTGCGCGCTATGGGTTCGGTGAGTGTGGCGTGGCATAATGTACTTGCTGGCCACATCGGGCAGGCGTATATAATTGCGCTCCCGGTAACATTGCATGCATCTTGCAGAATTGCCACTACCACCCTGGGCAGCTACGAGGTGTTCTTTCTTCGGTTGAGCTCGCTGCCCTGTCTGCCTGTCTTCCGTCTTCATGCACCTCTTCTCGCATACCAAAGGTCACCTCCCACCCTGCTTGCTCGTGCCACCCATCATGGTTTTTGGCCTGGCGTTCTTAAACGCCCCTTTGGGCCCCTCCCAGCTGAGAATGGCACCGGTGCGCCACGAGTGCAAGAGTACCAGTTCACCACCCAAACGGCCTGCGCCTTTCACGAACAGGGTCTTGGTGCGACCTGTGCTTTCGTTGGCCAAATCGCCACCTTCGTCCTCGTTGAAGTTGGACTCGAGTTTGGATGTATGCTCAAGTACACCATGTGTTGCTCACCCTACACGCACGGAGAGTGGTACCTCCTCGAATCTACCCAACTAGGCGCTGAACTTCTTCCGCTCCTCCTGGAAAACATGGCCTTCCGACTTGATCTCAATCTGGTGCAAATCCAAGTAGTTGTCCAGGGACTGACCTTTGCTGTCCCTTTAGTCAGCTTTCTTGTTGATTGGCCTGTTGGCACGGTCTTTATTGCTGTTGCCTTCCCCTCCTTTGAGCACATGGTAGAGGCGCATCCGGTCCTGGTAGGATCTTACTTTAGTAGGCGCCTCTGTATTGTCAATCCGCCTGATGGGATGCTCCCTCTCAATCTCACAATTGATCCAATGCTGCCGGTGCTAATGCTGCAAATACTAATTGTGCAACACATGCGGCAACGGAGTGGTTACCTTGAAAGTCGGGCTTTCGTGCTTTGCGATGAGCAGGGCTTTGTTGCGGACACGTGTACCAAAATCCAAACAGCGTTCCATGAGGATGCGAGGGTACTTCTTAAGTACAAGTGCCTCACCTTCGAAGGTCACCTGTTTAGATTGGTCTCCGCCTCCCACAGCCTACTTTGATGCTAGGACGGCTGGCTTTGCTGTTGGCAACGTCTCCTTGCCGCCTTTTGGCTCACACTAGCGTAGTAGTGCTTTGGCTCATGGGGGTCTGAGGTTGCTCCGCAACGTCACTTTCCTGCCGCCACACTATACGACTCGTTGCCTTGCGGCTAAGTTTGAGCATGTCAACAGAGGAAGATTGCCTTGACAGCGACCCAAGGCAGCTTGAGTACGCCCGTACTCTTGCTCTGCCGCAAGCTCTGTCTTTGGATCTGTCCCCCGTGGCCTTGATGCTGGTCCTAGGCAATGATCCTCTAATTCCTCTTTGCGGAGGTGGAGAGGACCCTGTGCAACGACTGACATCGTCAGTCGCGCAACGCCTTCTTGTGGATCTCTGCAACATCAAAGTTGTTCTTGCCCTGCCATTGCAGAGTGTTCATGGCACTGAAAATGCCGCTGATGCCTTCCAGGCTTGGCTGGGATGGAGCATAAGCCAAGAAATAAAGATTGGCCAGGTCTCGGGCGGCCTAGACTTTCATTGGCACATGCTTCATTGGCGCCAATTGGCTATCCAGTCTGTGGCCTGTCTTGCATCAGTTAATTCGCATTGGTTCCGTCTTCTCTCTGAAGGTCTGAGGGGAATGCCCTTCTTTGCGATTCCCACGGGGGAACACGCCGGAGCGTTCTTTGGAGTCACGCCTCTTGACGAATGCACTTACGACGTCCATGCAGTTGGAGACTTCCCACTCGCGAGCCTCCGCCTCCTCCGACTGCGTTCACCGTTTACAGCTGACTTTGCCAATCAAACTCCTGCAAGACAGCTTCTGGGCGGGCGACTTGCTCATGAGCATCATTGGCCTGCCCAAATGGACTCTCCTCACCCGCAGGCAGAGGGCCACTGTGGCAGTCTATGGCCTCGCACACAGTCCACCTTGCAGCGTCACGTGCCTGCCCCTTGGTCAGTCCGTGAAGCAGCTTCTCGTTGTAGGGTAAGGTACGCTGGTCTTGTTGCCAATCTCACCCTTGTCCGTGTTACTCAACATCGAGGTTGTATGATTCAAATCGTTTGGTGTGTTGCTCCCTTTCGACAAGAAGCTCTTGAAGGGGATACTCTCCAACTTACCACTCAACTTTTCCCTGCCTTATGTGCTTTGTGCCCGAACCGCCTGCAGCCAGATCTCCTTGGGGTCTTCGCTGTCTCGCAGCTAAGCCACCTACCTGTCCCTCCGTGCTGTGCCCTGGTAGATTGGCCGGTGGGCACACCGTTCACTGTATATGCCTACAATGATCTCCTGGCTGTAAGAGCTGCGCATCCACCCGTCACTGTTGGCTGGCCGTCCTGGCACCTGCAGCTCCTCAACCCAAGCGATTGGAATGACCTACCTTGCCCTGTTTTGGCTTCCGGTAGCTGGCCTGTGTCCCTATTGATGGTCAAATGCGTGCAAGCGATGAGAGAACGCAGTGGGCACCTCGAGTGTCGATCTTTTGTCCTGGCCGACTCACAAGGGGCAGTTGCGAGTCCTACGTCGGCAGTACGCCGAGCTTTTGCTCCGAATGCAAACATACTTCTGAAAATGCAGTAGGGACCCCGCCCCTTCACTAATGCTTGGCCTTGGAAGCATGAGGGTCTCGTTCTCCAGTTTCACACTGCTTTCGCGGTTTTGCATTCTAGGGAATGTGTTGGCGGGACTTTTTCATGGGTGCTGTGCAGTGCTGGCTCAGGTCAACTCTGTAGATCCGAGGTAGTCCACCGCCTTCCCCTCAGGAACACAGCACTGACATGGTTGAGGCATCCAGCCCTCAAAGCCATATGGAACGTCTTGCTCCGCTGCTTGTGATTGTCTCGCAGTTGAGCCTTACGTCGGCCTACTGTAGGCCCGCCTCCAGGCACAGCGATAGACACCTTCACGACTGCCCATTGGATGCATTGCGTTGTATCCTCTTTGAGGCGTGCACTGTGTGCTTGAGCCTGTGGTTAATTATTGAGCCGCGCGAAGGCCTCTCAGAGCCTCCACAAGTGTACCTCTGGCGGCAACACCAGTCGAATTGGGGCTGTTGTTATACTCGCCTCCCTCACGTCGCTCCTGGAGTCGAGAATTATAGGGTTGCCCTCCCATCCCTGAGGGAAACCGCGAGAGTGGCTGCTGTTTGTCGGCGCTGGGGAGGTATCATCGGGGCTTGGGCATCGCGCAGGCGCTTTGTGACATCTACGTCAACCTTCGCCAGTACACAGCGCGTTGTGCCCGTCGTGCGTGTAAACTGCACCCATCTCAAATTGCAGCTTCATGTTACGGAATTGATGGACTTGGGTGTCGCGCGAATGCGAAACAATGCTATACTCTCATCCTCCTCTAGCCAGGCTAGGACCCCAGTCACTAGGCAAGTGGAGGAGGACAGTTGAGTTGCTCATGCCACGTGAGTGCGCCCGCACTCACACGGCGGTGTAGGAACCTGCATCTCTTCTCAAGGCAGTATATCCATTTACGTTCTCTGTACAAGGTTGACGAGCAGTGACCCCTCACCGCAACTTCCGAGCAGGGGCTCGGTGAAGCGGCTTAGGAGCTCCCGTTCGGGTTGCTCCCTTGCTCCCGAGTATTACCTGAGGAGAATTTTGTGAGGGTGCGGGAGTGATTTGATGTTGGGTACGTGAGTGCGCCCGCACTCACACGCCCTGGTCCCCCGCATGGATTGACAGTTTGTTCCTGTGGCTCCTAGCCCTCTTAGCCGCGAACATAAAGGAGTGAGGGTATTACCCGCTAACTTGCCCCCTTTTTCTGTGCCGCCAGGGCTCACAGGAGCAGGCGCCCGCTTGCCCTCCCCGAACTAACTGCCCGGCATGGCTGCTTCGTTGGTCATCGGTGGCAGCCTTTACACTGCTGTCAATGGAGATGGCGACAGTGACTGGGAAAGATGCTACCCTTACGAACACCCGGAGATCTTTTCCAGCGAGCCCATCCTCGAAGGCCACGGCCACACTTGTAGTGCTGGCTGGATATCGCTCACCAAGCTCCTCGTACTGCAAGGAATCCGCGATGCCTCGGCAGCCCAAGGACGTCCTAATCAACGGACCCTCGCCATGGTTGCTGCGGCCGAACTCGCGCACTCTGTTGGAGGTCATCGTGCCTGGCTTGCACACCACCTTCGAGATCTTTCGCAGGATTTGAGGAACGAGCTTGCCCAGGAGTACGGGGCGTTACTGGCTATGTTCAGACGTCCGCCTGGACCACAGCAGAATGCCCTTTTAGCCTGGGCCAGGCCAATCATTGTGCATAGCCAGGAAGATTTTCCAATTTACCTCATAAAAGCACATTTGGAGCAGCATCTTTTCCTTGCATGGCGTTTCACTGCCGATAAAGTCAATTTGCTTTTGCAAGCGATGTCCGATGCTGTCCCCAATGATAATGCCGTCATTCTGGAGTGGGTAGCGTGCTTCCTCGATGAACGTATTGCTACCGACATTCTCGAGCATTTAGATGACGAGACCATGCATCTGCTTGAGGACAATCGGCATTCGGATAGCGACATCTAACGCTGACCTTGTGCGAATACGGAACAAACGGCGGCCTAGTACATCGGTCGTTATCCATGGTCATGCGGCATTCCTGTAATGTCATGCTGTTGTCTTGACCGATTTGGAAAGTTGTAACCATTGATCATGTTATACTGCTGATGTAGTCTCCAACTGAAGGGAGCTGAGTCAGGGGAAGTTGGGAGCAAGCTTGTTGTTGTGTGACATTCTTTGCGCTGGACGGCACGGCTCTCAGGCAAGACTGCCCAGTCTTCCTCTACCTTGCCCCATCAATTGGGTAGGCTGCCCCTTCTTCGCCATGGCATTGCAAGAGCCCCTTGGCCTGGAGAACCTGCAGCCTCCTCCATTGGTCGCCCCTCCGCTCGTAGCTGGGCGTGAAAACACCTGGATCACGGCGAGCCATGGCAGTTCAACCCTCCCCTTTGTTGTATCCCGGCCGAGTGCGGATGCAGGGGAAGCCAACTCGATAGTGCTTCTCCTCCCTGGTTGTGGACACTTCTATGTGGAGAATATGCACCCACTGCCTTGGCAAGGGGCCATAGAGTACCTGTGGAGCAACCTGGCCTTCAAAAAAGGCCGTCATTGCCTGCGCATGGCCTGTGGCGGGACAAGCAGGCTCACCGCCTGCCTGGATGTTGCCTGACGGTGCTGCCTGGACCAAGGCAGTGTATACAATGGAAGTTCTACCGCTCCTGTTGGCCGTCCAACGTGATGCGAGCCCTCGCATCTCCTTGCCCACATATCTCATGGGCCTCGGTTCTGGAGGAACCATCACCTACCAGATTGCAATTTCCGAGGCCCATGCGACCTTCCGGGCTTGTGTTTGCATGGGCCCCATTAGGCTGCCTTCTTTGCTGCCAGCCCCCACGAGCGAGGAGACACGAATTTTAGTCTATGGCGGACGAAAGGACGTAGAGACCTTTCAGCATCACCTTCGGATGTGCTACTCGGTACGGGGCAATCATCGCGTGCCTCCTGTCACAGAAGCCCTTACCGAAGACTCGCACTTTACTGCCTTCAAGGGCTACGGGCGCACGCAGTACCCCTGGGCCCCCGGCCTCACAATCCGTCAGGTGGTTATCGGCAAGGACCCGGAGCATGTGGTGTGGCCTGCATTGCTGAGCGACCCTGATTGGCTGCTGGCGGACCATATCGAGCTCCCGGAGTAGTCGTTGGGGCAGGGTAGAGAGTGCCTCCCTTTTTCCATTTTAATCGATTTATGCGCGCCGGGCCTTGTGTTGTCGCTACAGACAGACCAGCAACCGAGGTATGCCTGCATTCTGGTGCTACTACTGTGCACGGACAAAGTAAAGGATGCCATTGTCTCCAGGTCATTGCTTTGTACATGCAGCACATTGCAGCCACAAGTAACAGCCACCTGCGACGACACGCTGCATTCCTTTTCAGGTTGCGCGTTGGATGTGCCTTGGCTCAAGCTCAGGGTGGCTGGCTGACTGAACGAGGTGCCCCTTGTGTTGAGGGTTGTAACGCTCCTGACTGGTTTTTATTTGTTTCTCGCCTCTCTGTTTCTTCTCTCCTGTGTGCCCTGCTTGGGGTTTGGTCCTCCCCTTCTTGGAGTCCTCCTTTGTTGGTGTTTGGGCTTCCAGGGTTCTTGGTGTCTGAAGGTTGCCTCGTGGTTGTCCGCTGTCTGTGTGGTAGTCACATGAGTTTGGCCTGCCATGTTCGGTGAGTGATGCCATGGAGTCGTATGCCTGTCAACCGTATGTGATCCGGGTTGGAGCGCAAGCACTCCAAGTTCACGTTGCCAGGAGAGGGCAACTCACTGCACTTGCCACTTTAGGGACCAGTGATGTCGCAATGACCAGGCAGATGCAAGCCGGCGTCATCCTGCCTCACGAACTCGATGTTGCCGGTTGGTGCCGATACTTTCCGCCGGAAATACAACCTTTGTTGTGTCTGGACCACTCTGCCTTTTGAGAAACAGCAACGCCGTCTGCTTCGCCCGGCAACCCACGGTTCGCTGTTTTCTCCTGCATGCATGGAGGCCAGGCATCGGCACCATGCCGCATAGCAGTGCCCTCATGGGGCGAGCGGTGTCCACGCACAGTGCTTTGCCTGGTGACGCGATAGACCTTCCCCCTTGGGCGAGTGTTGTCACCGAACAAGGAGTGGGTAGGGAGACAGCCCTGTCTCCCGGGCCCGGGCAAACTCCACCACCTACTCCACCTAGGGTCTGCTGGCCGGACAATAGTCCTCGCCCTCCCATACCGCCGATTCCTCCACGTGTTGGCGAATACCCAGTGGGTGCGGTCAGTAGGATTGAGCCGCGACTTCCACATGGGAGGCCACCTCCCGCGCCAGTTGCAGCCGACCTGCCACCGTGGCAGGTCCCTAGCTACCCAGGTCCACAGGTCCTTGCGGCGACCGCAATGCAGGCTATATGCCAGCTTCGCACTCTCAGTGCTGACCATGCGCCGGGGCCTCCGGAGCCTGAGGATCTCGCGCAGGCACTGGAAAGTAATCAGAATTTCCCTGAGCCCACCCCTAGCGGCGTCCTGCCATTGAGACTGGCCTCTGGAGCCATTTCCGGCGAACCGCCTGAGCCGCAAGGTCTCCACCCAGAGATCGACTACACTGCACTACTCGGCTGCCTACTTCCACAGCTCCGGGCTGCTGAGTCCGCAGGAGCCCATGTCCTGCTCTTAGTCACGGACAGTCGCTGCTTCTTGTCTATTCCGCATTTCCCCTACTTTGTCCGTCATTTGGTAGCACGCATGCAGTGGGAAGGCCCGTTTAAAGAGAGGTGGTTTCCCATCTTGGTAAACACCAAGGAAGCGGGGTTAGCTTCTGTGCACTTTACGTGGGCGGGGCCCGAAATTCTGGCAGTCCTCAGAGTCCTTGCGCCAGGGGTGGTCTTGATGTTGCTTGACCATGACACCTTGTTCACTGCCAGGTGGGAAGCAGAAGAGCTGCGAAGGTTTGCAGTCCTCGATCTACTGCCCAATACCCTCTCGACGGAGTCACTGGGCAGCATGGAAGTCGAGACGGACGAGACACAGCCCTGTGGCTCGCTTCCAGCCTCGCCGTGGAGTTGCTCGCCGGACGGGTCCATACCGTGTGGGGCCCGATCGCCAAACTCAATTGGCATGGTTTGTGCGTCCGAGGACCAGCTTGAAGCAAATGGGGGATTGGTCATCTTCTACCCGAATGCTCCGGACGGCAAAACTCCCCGGCCCCCTCGCTTTTGCATCCCTAGCAACGTCGCTAGTGCGGTGACCTCCATTGGTACTGCGTTGAGCCGAGCCCTGCAGCTAGTCATCATGCCCAGTGAAGTGCCCACTCCATTGCCTGGTATGCATGAGCAGGTGCCGTTGGACCAGATCCATTATCGGCAATGTCTACGCAACACCCCTCTTGCCGGAACCACTGCTCACAAGCATTCTGACTTTGTGTTTGCGTGGGCACTTTTAGGAAGATACATACATGAAGTTGCGTGGAAAGCGGCCGACCTTAATACTGGCCGGCCAGAGCCAGACATCCAGTTTGGCGCCTCCCCAGTCAGGCAGGTCAGAGGGGTCAAAACATGGGGACAAGGCCCGTATGAACAGGGATTTCTTCCCTTGCTCAGGGGTTACGGCGGCTTGCACTCCCGTTTGGCAATCCTACCTGGTCCTGACTTATTCATGGCGAACCGATACGCCGAGGTTATACCCCCTCCTTTTGTGCATGGATATGGTGCCAAAGGCAAAAACATCTTGCCGCAGTGGGGGAGTGTGTTACGGCTGCCTACTCTGCCCGAGTCGGTCTGGGGCAACGGGGACACCGTCCCTCTGTGGGCCTCTGTTGGGAAAAAGGGCAGTGGACCAGTGCGGCTCCAGCTCTTCCCTGGAGTCCTCATGTTTTGGAAGAAAGATGCCCTATCTTCCTGCAGGGCCACCCCGAAATGGCGCAGTCGACCCAATACCCCAACTGGGCCGCTTGCTCTTCTTGCTGCCGCTGCGCATGCTTGGCTGGCCCAGGTGGATCTGCCGTGGCCTCTCTTTGCTGCAGACATAAAGGTCACGCCGCTGGGCCTCAGTCAATACTGGGATGATGGACTTGCAATGCGTGTGCAACAAGCCCTGGCAGCCTTTGCCTTTCCTGCCTACCAGTACCCGCCCCCAAAGCCTCACCTAACCCCCTCAGGGGAATGTCGGTCGCTCTTCATTAGCGGGATGCATGGGAAGGCCGAGAATACGCCCTCCACTGTGTCGGGTAGCATCATTCATACAGCCAATTCCTATGCACTCACTGGCTTAGAAATGGAAACAGTCCGGGACAACCAGGGCAAAAAAGTCCGATATGAGGACACACAACGCCCGTTGTTGCTTTCGACCAGCGGTAATGCCGCACATGCACTGCTGCTCCTGCCCCAAGCCGCCCAGCTGTGGGCACGTGCTCTGTACCCTCAGGTCGAAGGATGCGGTCTGCCAGCGGCGGTTCGTGCTAGAATCAGCTCGGTAGAAGCCTCCCTGACAATGTGCCCGGCCCTAGCTCACTTGCACATCTGCGCTGACCGCTCTGCATGTGGGCCTCGCTGCGGGGAGAGCTGGCGAGTGCAAACTGTGCGTTACGGGTTTCTCTGCTGGGTCGTATACGGGCGCTGCTGTGGCTATCGCTTGGCATGAGCGCCAAAAGCTTCCTGACTGCAAGGGCGATTTTGTCCACATCAAGGCACGTTTGGGCGGCATTGCCATGCCACGGGCCATGCTGCAATATATCCTGGGTTCGGAATTGCGGCACGCTGTTAGTCTTGTCCATCATGAGAGCGACCAGCTTTGTATCTTCCGGCCCAGCCAGGCAGCAAGGATGCAAGCGATTGGCGCGGGAGCGCGTCTCTACTACTTCACTGGACCTGAGTCGCTTGGCAGTGGTGGACACTCTTATGGTCACTTTGTCCAAAGTGAAGAGCTATTCCAGCTCACGCCGGGGGATTATGTGCATAAGGAATTGACTAAAAAGATTTGTGGCCTGGCCGACCCCCGGATGGATCGCACAGTGCGGGCAGGTTTGATGGGGGTTGCGTGTGGCTCTGTCCAGCTTTCGGATAAGTCTAAAACTTTCATCAACTCCGTGCTGGGACGGCAAATCAAACGCCCCGATCTGGAGGCTTTTCTCCGGATACCTTCCGCTGAGAACCGGAGCATTGCCAGTCTCCGTGCTGACTGTACCCAAGTCCTCCTAACGGATGCCAAGCCGCATCTGGCTGATTTGCCGCCCCCGTATCATGAACTTGGTCCCACGATGAAGCTTGTTTTGGGTATGTGGCTCCCCCACCTGTCGTTAGAACGCCTGGTTGACATGCTGGGTTATCAGTTTTTAGCCATGGCCTCGGAAGCAGAAATCGAGGAGGAGCCCTCGGAACAGTATCACTACCCAGAGCAAGCTGCGGTCAAGCGGGCCGCCACCCCTGTGGCGATAAAGCCCGGCACGCATACGTGGCCAATCTGCCTTCTCCATCGAGTTTACCCACGAGCGTCGGTCATGCTCCTTACACCGGAGTTGGCGGATGTCCCTGACTGGGCTACAAAGTGGTTTGCTGTCGCTGGTAAAGTGCCGGCCAAGGGCACTGCTTTGCTGGTTACCTTGAGAGAAGACAAGGGAGATGTGGCCTACCCAGGCATGTTTATAGAGCTCCTTGCCCCGAAGAAGCTTTCCACCGGCCCTGGCGAAAGTAAGGCCATGCAGCCAGTCAATATAACCATTGCCCTGCTCTTGACTGATGAACAGCACAACCAATTCGCGCAACGACCCTCATTGCCGAGAGTCAGCCAGCTTGAAGTTCTGCCCGGAGGAGCCTCTACCCCGCTTTGGGATGCCCTGTTACACATGCCTAGGGAAAGGCAACATGTTGCCCTGGGCGTTCCGCTAGAAGACTCGCCTCTTGATGCCATCCGGCAGCCACATTGGTTGCCGGGCTTTCTCACGGATCTAGTGCTTGTCCTCATTATCGGGCTGGTGGTGAGAGGGAACTGGCACGACACATGGGCACAGCTCATTCACCCGGAGGTCTGCCAAGTCTTCAGAGGCAAGCACGCAACGCAAGCTGCGCAGGCATCGCCTACTGCGGGTCCGGGGGCTTCCAACACCTTGCAAAGCATCCTTAACCTTTGGCTTGCGGAGGAACAAACCTATCGCAAAGAATGGACGCCGACGCTGCTGAGTGGCGTGTTAGCCACGCTGCCTGACTCTCCGCTGCCCGGCCAGGAGGACGCCCGGACTCCTGCGCTGTGGCATGCGGAGCGTCTACGCATGTCCCAGGACTCGTTGAGTAACGAGCACGATCCGAGGACTCGCGCCAGCATCTTTGCGCTCGCAGTTGGTCCCGCCTTCCTTACGTGCCTCTGTGATACCTTTTGGGGGGCGGATGGACACCTGGCAGCGCTGCTGGGAGCGTGCTCGTACGGCCTGGCCGCTAATCGTACTTCTGTATTCATAACGGGGGCGCCTGGCAGCGGGAAGACACGATCCTGCGCGTTTCTAGGAGTTCTTCTTGCGTGCCTGACGAACCGGCTCACCCTGTACACCGCTCATGGCAATGAATCGGTTCGTGCCTATGTCGAGGCGGTTGATAGGCTCACGACTGCTAGCAATGAATTTGTTCGCAGCCGCATCGTTCGCATACCGGGCAACAAGGAGAAGGACACACATAAGCTCCCCGTTGATGTGCACGATTTGTACCGGGGGCTACTTGTAGCCACGACGCATGGTACGATTGTGGCAAGGCTTAGCTTTCCCTACTCGCAGCTCATTAACCGTCTAAAGGATGTTGAGTTGCTCCTCCGAGATGAAGCCCAGCAATTGGGCACACCGGGTTCCAACACCATCTTGGCGCACATCAAGCATGCACTCGATGTCATGATTGGCGACCACAGACAGCCCGCTGGAGGATCGCGGCCCAATTACCACTTCGTCACGGAGTTGTTGGAGCAAAAGATTTGTGGTCTCAATGTGGTCCCTGCCGACCTCCACACGCCAGCCACCTTGCCTGCGGCCCTTCTGCGGCAAACGGCCCAAAGTTCCGGCCCGTGGAAAAAGGGGCAAGGCGAGATGCCCTCTTAAGAAGGAACTGGAACGGATCAGGGGACGCATGCTTTTTGCTGGTGGCCAGCTGTTTGGAAGGTTGGGCCGAACTTGTGTTAAAGCGCTGCAGCAGGCAGAAGCCGACCCTCAGTGTGTGATCACCGACGCCATGGCTTCAGCCATAACCTTGTTCATTGACCTCCTCAGAAATGGCCCGCCTAGGATGATCTCCAACCTTTCCGCACAACCCTGCTACATCTTCACAGATGCGGCCTTTGACAGGGCTGGAGGTTCTAGCCGTTGTGGGTTGGGGGGAGTCCTCATAGGACCTGACGGGATGCCTCGTAGGTTCTTCTCGGTAGAACTTCACGAGTCCTTCCAGCGAGCCTTAGGCGTTGATGAATCCAGTACGATTATCTTTGAAGCCGAACTTTGTGCCGTAGTTTTGGCCTATGTCCTCTGGAGAGATGACATTTGTTCGCGACCCATCGTTTGCTACATAGATAATAACGCCACAAGGGACGTCCTCATCAGTGGTTCCGCCCGCAACCAGGTAGGTGCCAGGTTGGCTCGGCTTCTCCTTACAGTGGAGACCCTGGCCAAAACCTTCAGTTGGTTCGCACGAGTGCCCAGTCCGTCGAACTTGGCCGACGAGCCTTCCAGGACCCTCATGTCCTCCTTTCAATTTGAAGGCGTGGTTTTGGAAGCAGATTCTTGCCAACAAACCTTGGAGATGATTCTTGCTTGATGGCGGAGATCCCTTCTTGTTTTGGGCATTAGTTTGGGTTTCGGTTAAGATGGGGATTGGTGCATGCTTCCCAGTGTTATGTCTTTGCCGCCAGCTGCAAAGGGGCCCGTGTGCCCAGCTTCACAGGTTGCCGCCCAAGGTATAAGGTGAGGCTTTGTGTGCACCGACTCCCACAGTCTCCACGTGAGAAAAGAAGAAGTGAGTGCAGTGCTTTTATGCATAGTGATGACATGCTTGGGGATCCTTTTGGGAGAGTCTTATGCACTTCGAGTTTTGCTGTTTTCCCTTTTCCGGGTTTCTTTGGCTCAAGACTTTAAGCTAACGGTCAACGGGTTGATAGTGCTTTAAAGTCTGAGCCTAGAGAAAAACCCCTTTGTGTTTCTTTGCTAGCTCGCCCGAGCTTTGGAAAAGGGAAAACTTTCCTTCATTGGCCTTTTGCACTCATTTTCCAGTCTCTGACACCATTGCTTGCGCATGTTCACCGGTTCAAGTGCCTTGTGAACGATGAGCATCTGTAAGTTCTTGGAGCTGCCAAATGTTTTGCATCAAGCTTTGAACACTAGACTCAAGCTTCTGCAATGTGTTAAAAATTTCTCCCGCCCGGCCCACCCTGTGTCGGGTCGCCTGGCTTCCCTCTTGTGCTCGTCCTGACGAGTGTCTTGCGTAAGCGAATGTCCTGCGTTCGCTCATGTTCACCAACATGGGAGCGCCTGCTGGTTCTTGATGTTGCTCATGCCTGCCAGCATTGGAGCACCTGCTGATTCTTGATGTTGCTCATGGCTGCCAGCATTGGAGCGCCTACCGGCTTGTGCCTTGCGTTCGCTCATGTTTGCCATACACCGAGCTCTGACTGCTAACGATGCAAACTCTTGCCCCATGCTTGAGGGGATGAGCTTGTGCCTCCCAAAGGGATTGGTGCATGCTTCCCAGTGTTATGTCTTTGCCGCCAGCTGCAAAGGGGCCCGTGTGCCCAGCTTCACAGGTTGCCGCCCAAGGTATAAGGTGAGGCTTTGTGTGCACCGACTCCCACAGTCTCCACGTGAGAAAAGAAGAAGTGAGTGCAGTGCTTTTATGCATAGTGATGACATGCTTGGGGATCCTTTTGGGAGAGTCTTATGCACTTCGAGTTTTGCTGTTTTCCCTTTTCCGGGTTTCTTTGGCTCAAGACTTTAATAGTGGTTCCGCCGCCCCTTCTTGGTTTTTGGTTGGTTCTTGTGTTGCTGCTTGGTTGGTTTGGTTGTTTTCTTCTCCTTGGTTCCGCTGTTTCTTTCTGGCGACTCGTTTCACACCTAGTTGCGAGACCCACAAGACCGGCCTACTGTGCTACTGATGTAGTAAAGTTGTAAAGCCTGCGTAGAGTTTTTTTTGTTGACCCCAGTTGGTAAGAGCAAACGCGGGTTCTTTGAACATTGCCTGTTCTTGTCAATGCGACCAAGGATCGCTTGACATGTGACCAGCATTCAGGAAAAGGCGCATGCCCTTCTCAAGCATTGCTGGCTCAAAAAGCAACTTGCTTCCATTGGCACTCCAGCAATGGCTTTCAGGGAAGTCAATCTGTTGCGGGCTTGTAGAATCAGAAGGTTGGCTAGGATGTTAAGGAAACAGACTGGCGTGACAATCGGGGTTTCGACAAGAACCATTGCGCTCGCTAAGCATAAACATCCCCCCCTTGTCTCCCATTGGAGCTGTCGAGTTGCCGAGACATTGGGTTCAAGAAGCATTGAATCGGCTCCATCTTGGAGGTGAGCTGAAGGCCTCGCCTACGCCAAGCTTGTGTTCGCTTGTCGCGCAAAGAGACATCCAAGCCAACAACGCCAAACTAAAATGGCACTTTTCGCAAAATCTGCTCAAGAATCATTGACTCACAGCAAGTACGCAAGAATGATGGACAGGTGATAACCACTGTGTGTGTGAACTTGATCAGGCGCGTAGAGCCACGAGGGCCTTTTGGCACCATCTACCCCCCCGGCAGGATGACAAATGGACCAATTTGCTACGGCCATATGCTGACAAAAATCCCTTTTTCGCTGTGAGCTGCCTAATGAAAGTGTGATCTTCAAAGCCATCCTGGCTACTAAGGACTCCTCGCCTGGACCAGATGGCACTCCATATGCCTTCTATCGCCAGAGCCCAGAGTAGTTTGCCAAGCTGTTAGAAGATCACCTTTGGGAGATGTGCCTTTCACAAGCAGAGCACCCTCTACAAGCGCTTGTTTTCATTCCTAAAGCAGATAAAGGCGCCTGCGCTGACAATTATAGGCCACTTGACATGCCCAATACAAGTGATAGGATAATTGATTCAGCGGTCTATGCCATCCTTGCTGAAGCCTTCAAGGAATCATTGCTTACTGATTTCGCAAAGGCCTTTGAAAGAGTCAACCCTTGGTGGATCTTTGAATGCCTTGCAGCACGATCCGCGCCTGCATGGGTAAAAGCCTATGTTATCCATCTCATATTTGGACGTAGAACGCAGCATAAAGTCCAAGGATGTTTGCTCTCACCGATTACCATCCATCAGGGGTTAGCAATGGGAAAAGCGATGTCCGTGGTTCTTTTTTGCCTTGCGCTCGACCCTCTTGTAGGGGCCCTTCACAATGTCTCCTCCTTTCAGGCTAACAGCGTATATGGATGACAACCTGCGTCCAAAGGATTACGCTGGATAAGAAAGGCCCAAGAAACCTTTCAGCCTGCCCATGCAAGCCATTATAGTTCTTCTCGGAAGATTCGGAACTAAGTGCTGTTTGCTCATTGTCAGTGGAGATAGTTGCTTTGTCCTCACTCGGGAAATAATTCAGTGTGCTTACTCGCAGGAACAGGCCTTCCAAACCTTTCTTGCTTGCATTATGACAGCTAAATGCCGGTGCAAGTGCAAAACCTCCATACTGACCAATCGAGCGCTGAGGAACCGAAACATCATGCTCCTTGACGACGCACCATGGGGGCCTAAAGTTTTAGCTGAAACTGCTACCATGTTATGTTAGGCTTTGTCTTGAGAGGCCACATCGCCAAATATGACTGGAGTAATGGTGCGCCAGTCACTGAAATTGATTGGACATTACAAGGAAAAATCTCGGATGTTGCATTGCGGACGCTCGTGCTCGATAAAGCACTCGGGAACATGCTTCGAAGGAATAAGCAGGCGCTTTCTCTTGCGGCCTCCATGCCTGCCAGAATTACGTTTCACACTTCCTTCGTCGCTTCCTGTCCGCTCTTTTGCAACTCCCGGTACTCCTTTACGAGGAAGCACCGGCGCTCTCTATTGCCAGTTCAACCATTCTGCGTCGGCCCTGGATTCAAGCTAAGCATCTTGCTGGGGTGCTTGATTTCATCAAGGCGCCTAGGTCAATGGACCCTGAGATCGGTGCTGCGCGTCCAAGATTGGACTTCTCCTTAGATGGAGAGGTAGGTGGGCACTAAACGCTATTATTCATGATCTGGGTTCTCCACAGCCTGGGCAATTCCCCTTCTATAATGCGATCCTCATTCAGGCCAGAGCAACAATCCAGAAGGCAGTTTTGCTGTGTGATGCGCCAATTGTGACACTCTTCAGAAGCAGCCTGAAAAAGGTTCTCGGCTCGAGTTGTTTTTTGCGCTTTCCTCCGAGAACTGGGTCTTTTGCATGTTCGACTTTGCTCCTACAGTGTCCGGTACTCTATTTCGTCAAGCTGTCTTTGGGTTCTTCCAGTATGCGACTTTCTTGTTTCTCATTGTGAAGTAGTCACCGTCTTACTGCATTGTTGCCATAGAAGGCGCGCTGTTTAAGTCCTTCTTTTTCACACGCCGCTGCTGTATTTTCTTTCATGGATGGCGAGCATGCTTCTGGTATACATGATGCTGGCTCTATGGGCTGGTATTATGATCCTGCCATGGCAATGGCAAGCAGGTCGGCCACTCAAATATCTGGTGGTGATGCAACTGTTGCAACAAGCAAGCAATGGCAGTACAGGGCATGTCTCTTGGAGATTATTGCAGACGCGTATGTTGGCACCAGCCAGTCCTGTCAGCACTATGTACAAGCCCTGGCCTCAGCTCTTACGGACAGCGAGCACGTCAGTGGATTATTTCACTTTGCCGAACAGGTGCTGGACAGAGACTTATACATGCGCTATCTGGCAACCATGTATAGGCACCACCCCGATGATGTCGCGAGCTTATGCCTTACTTGCCACGGGCTCAGTGGGGACAACGATTAATCACAAAGATGGTACTGGTACTACACACGCTTCCTGCTGCTTCAGGCGTCGTGCTGGTATAATGGGGCGACTTGATGGAAGTACATGGTGGACAACTATTGAGCAGCGGCAGGACCTTTGCAATTCAACTGCTTCACAGCTCGTCTGCACGGTACAGCTTTCGTTCTCTGCCATGGACTGTACACAACAGACTTATTGTATCAGTTGCTCAAAGCAAACAAGCGGTTGCTGTTGCAAAGCCCCTCATATAAGCAAAGCAACTGGCATTTGGTGTAACCTATCGTCCTGGTATGCATTATTTCCCATCTCTCAATCCCCATATACCTTGGAGCGCTATACCATGGCCAATCACGGACGCAGTCCACTACCTCGCCATGGGTATCGCTCCTCACGTATGGATTCTTCCAGAAGCCGTACCAGAAGCAGAGTTCCTCTGAGGCGCCGAGATCCTCAACCGGTGCGATCACCGTTACCCAGGCTATGTGGAGCACCAGGACGACGACCACTACCCCGGCATCGACCACAGAGGGCAGCCCGGCAAAGAACACCCTCACAGTCACCAACACCGGACGATGCTAGAGAACTGCACACAGGTGAGGATGGTGGATTCTTTCGCTGGCCTCGTAGCATACACTTCGACAACGACCCTAGCCCGGCCTCGATGGAAGCAGTTATGGTATCACCATCACAGTCACCATCACCGAGACACACATGTCCACTACGGCCTATTTCACCTTCTCCACGGCATCGACCCTGTGCTCATAACACAGCTCGCTCACCGACAACCTCTTCCTCCAGCAACAGCTCCTCGACCACTATCATTAGGGTTGTTGGATCAGTATCACGAGACCGTTCCCTGGAGCCGGCAGCTCCGGTGATTCTTCGAGAGGCGCGACAGCCCCCGCGAGAATGCGAGCTAGTGGCACCTGAGCCGGCGAAGAGGTCACCAGGTGGGATCAGACCTCATCGCATTCATCGTGTACGACCTCTGGAACGCAAGGAGCGAAGAAAACCTGATGGCTCTGCTGGCGCAGCCTCCAGCCGCCAGAGCACTGCCTTAGTCGAACAGGAGGCGGAGGAGCGCCGCCTGGCCAGTATCTCTACGATGCTTACACACAGGAAGAAGCAGAAGGATGAGAAGAAGGCCAAGCAAGTGTCGGAAACAGAAGTACGCCCGGTCCCGAAGAAGACGGTGAAGAAGACCAGAGTGAAATCAAAAGCCAAGGTAAAGGAGCGCACTCGAGTGAAGGAGTTTCCCACGGGCACCATGCTGATCACCTCCAACAAGCCGAGGGGCTACAAGGAGTGTCGGGTCGTATCTCCGACTGAGGCCTACGCTTTGTCCCTACAGGAATTACAACAACAGGCTAAAGAACGACGACTCCGTCAACTACAGCGTCTTCAAGCTACCTCAGCGACAGAGGCCGAGACACCTCCTGATGAGAGACCACCCCGCCCTGTGGAAGCGGAGGAAGTCGTCCAGCAGGATGCGAACTTGGAAAACGGTGAGGCGCGGGATGGGGCGACTATCTCCGTTGAACCGGAAGCTACCATCCCGGATGTCGGTGTCGAAGAAAAGGTGGACGACGCTACAGCCCATAATCATGAGAACTCAGTCGAACGGGAGGCGGAAGCGGAAGTCGATGCTACAGCCCCAGATCAACCAGCATCCTCGGACAACCAGACCTCGGCCGATACCAACGCAGTATCGGATATAGCTGGGGAATCTGTACAAATGGATCTTTCTGCCCAGCCGGAAAAGTATACCGCACTTACAGTGCACTATGCATTGGCTGCCATACGCGCAAGGGTATTCGATGTGAACACAACTCCATGCTATTGCAGGACAGACGTCCAGTTCATGGCGGGTAACATCTACAGACGAAGTCCGTCCCACTATCACAGGTCCCGTGTGCTTCCGGAATGCGAGTATTTGCCACTTCACTGCGTATTGCACCAGGTAACGCTTCCGACATTATTGGAATCATCTCGACACACAGCGAGATTACATTATGGTCTGGACCCAAGCTCTTGCACCAACGACCATGTGCAGCCGCAGCCAGTATGTCGGATGATTGCAGTTGCTGACTCATATCATTATCATATCATGTGTGAGCGCGCCAATGCCGGTTCTCCCCTCGCAATATACCAGGCTCAGCAAACTGATCTTGACAGCCCGGTAGCCAGGACTGCTGCCTATACTTCTACCACCGTCCCTGCACAATGTCCCCCAAAAGAAGGGCGAACCACCCGGCGACCCCGCCATCGAAGCGAAGGAAGTCACGACTCAGTGAAGACGACATCTCAGATGACTCCTACGCAAGGATGGAAAGAGAAATCTTCGACAGCCCTTCGGAGACACCAGCGGAAGATGGCGACGCCACCTCCAGACACCACGTTGCAGGACGAGGGGCCGGCACCTCCACGGGGAGTAGAGCCTCAGCCGATATTCCCAAACCTTCCATGCCGACTCCCAGGCCCGAGACAGCCAGCATGGACTCCGGCATCAGCACGGGGAGCCTCAGCCGATATACCACAAGCCACGACTCCCTCTACACCGGCCAAAGCACCCTGGAATCCGCGACCAGTCACCTCGACCACTACGCCACGACCCTTCCTATCACGCGGTGGGCCACCCCCCCCAACAGGGGCGCCACCACTCTCGATTCCGGGTACAGTGGGCTTCGGAGTGGGCCACCCACCAATTGCGGATGTGGGGCAACGGCTGCAAACCTGGCACTTGGAGTTCAACGAGGGTCCGACTATATCCGTCGCCGGGCAACCGACACGCAGTTGGTTCTTCCATCTCAGGCAGGGGTTTGTGCACAATGTGGATGGAGCACTCACAGCGCATCACGACGTGGTATTGGAGCCGGTCAGAGTGGTTCGGGGAACATCGCTGCCAATGTCGACAACCTCGATGCCATCGCAGATCACGTCAGAGAGAACCCCGCCTCGTGCTGAGGACTAACAGAGCCACGAGGTGGCAGACGACCACTTTCAGAGCACTTGATCGGCTATGGGGAGTAAAAAGCAGATCGCATCCATGGGCCCGCTTCCGCTATAAAGCATGTACGAGGCGTATGAGACGTGGTTTCCCTCAGAGTCAGCATTGTGCATCGACTCTCGCAGCCGGAGCGCGTAAGGTCTGGTATTTTCTCGAGTACTACATGATGGCAGCATGCGGCCAGCTCGGTGCGTACATTCTTATCATTACAGCCTTATGCTCCACGCATGAAGCTAAGCAGACTACAAGTTTCTTTCAATGGTTTATCTCAGGAGGATTCCAGAGTAAGAGCCGCTCGGGTCCCAAGTCCCGAGGCGACAGCTTTCAAGGTCTACCTACTTGCGGTGCATGGTTGCGGCTCCTCGTGCTTTCTTCTTGTATATATGCTGCAACAGCTGTCGTAGAACCGAGGGTGGCCTCCTCCGTCCGGGAGGCTGAACCGGGTACTCGTCTTCCGGGACCCGGGAACGTGCACGATCTCGGTTATGATCGTCCTGTCAGCTTCACAAACACGCAGGCCTGCAAACGATCTTTCCGAAGAGCGAGGATGAGAGTGCAGAAACGCATTTCCGAGGGAAAGGCTGGCGAAACCATGTACAGGGGTAGATTGCATACAGCACAGAGTCTCGGAATGCGCAATACTTGTTTTCGTAGTTTCACTGAAGGCAGACGACCGCTACACAACTGGAGTCGTCGGCCCGGCCACATGACGCTGAGATACATGACATGGAACTGCAGTGGCCTTGGTAACATGCTGCTACCAGAACTTATTCAGTGGCTGGACGAGTTACCACCACAGCAAAGACCCCATGTTGTATTTCTGCAGGAGTCCCATTGGAGTATTACGAGCGAATGGGAATCCAAAGGATGGATGCATATCTCCTCGGGACATGCAGAAAAAGATAAATCAGCAGGACTGTTGACCCTGATCAATATACCACATGTGACCACCAAGGAGGTTCGGGTACGCCGTGTACTTCAGGGTCGCTTGGATCATATTCGTATCACGCACAGCAAGGGCATCCTGGACATTCTGAACTGCTATAATCAAGCAGTATCTTTTCAACAACCGGAATCCCACTATCTCAAGCGATCACAACTGTATCGCAACCTGGATAAGATCCTGTGTTCCCTGGCGGTTGAGCATCAAGTTTTGGTGGCTGGTGACTTTAACTTACAACTTCGCAGAGAAGAACCATACGTAGGCTCGGCCACCTGCCTACGAGCACCCTTGGACGCCCAAATTGCTAAAGATGTCGAGCAGTTTCTGGAGGTGGTTCGCAAACATGCACTGTGTGCACTGAATACATGGCGCGGACGACGGCCACATACCTTTACCCATCTGAAGTACAAAACTCAGATTGACTATGTATTTACCAGGCAGTCCCAAGCCACTGGACTAGCCAAGCAAGCCATGCCTAAACATGACTTCATTGTTGGCGCTTGGAGGGACACGAAGCATTACCCCGTCTTGGGCACAGTTCACGTGCCCAAGCCTACTTGGCAACAACGAACCAGTCCCAAATACGATATTACGGCCATCCTGCAGGAGGTGCAGAACCCTGGTGTGATCTCCCAAACCATCCAGGCCCACATGAAGGAGTCACTCAGCACCTTGCCCCTCGATCGGTATGATGACATCCCGATACTGTTGCACGATCTTTGCAGCCGCTATTTTCTAACAGTTCCAGAGAGGCACCCACCCACACCACAACAAGTTGAGTTGAAGCAATACATCAAAACAATGTGGGGCCATTACAAGGCAGCCAAGACAGGCGCTATGATGGGCTCGCCACTCCGTGGACTACTACGTCGCTGGAGGCACCTTGTGCAATACCACAAAATGCGCAAGGAATCCCAAAAGGTTGGTCGAAGATTGAAAAGAGAACGTTTCCAAACTTATCTGGAGATGGCTGAAGAGGCGGCCAATGCATCCAACACGGTGGCTCTCTACAAACTCGTTCGCAAACTGGCTCCCAAGTCTCGACGTCAACAAGTGCAAATACGGGATGCAGAAGGAATGATTATTTCAGAACTCGACGAAGAAGAACATCTTCGGAAGCACTTTGAGGGAGTATGGCATCCTCCACTACAGTGGGAATCACCCCCGTTGTGCACCGCTGCGGTTCTACCACGTGATGAGTCAACTTTCAGTATAACGGCGAACGAAATCCAACAGGCCGTATGTGCGATTCGCCCACGCAAAGCGGTCAGCCCACACCTTCCTCCTGCACCTTTCTGGAAAATAGCTGCACCAGCACTTGGACAGTGGCTAGCCGGACAAAAAGGCATCGAGACGGCGGACATTCGATACCCTACATCATGGCTTATGACCTCCGTGGCCCTACTTCAGAAACCTGGCAAGCCAGTAGGCCCCCTTACATCTCTACGTCCCATTGGCTTACAAGACCCACTCTCCAAAGCGTACACGTCGATTCTGGCCCAGCACTTCAAACCCTATGCTTTGAGATACTTGCGCAGGATCCCGCAATACGCATATCTCCCAGGCCGTGATGTTATGTGTGCATTGATGCGTGCCGTACAACACTGTCGATCAGTTCGTACCACCATACAAGGTCAAGCCTACAACCTGCATCATCTCAGACAAGGGACGAGCACGACAGATTTTCGAGCAGGCCTCCAGGTATCCCTGGACTTATCTCAAGCCTTTGACACAGGCCCATGGTCCTTGGTTATGGAAGCCGTTCGTCGAACCGGTGCTCCAGACGGCCTATGCTCTGCCATTGCTCAATGGATCCAGGGTACGGTATACGAACTCACATACAAACGCACCCGACTCCTAGTTAATGCAGGACGGGGCGTTCGCCAGGGCTGCTGCCTCTCGCCGATTGTATGGTCGGTATTCACTGGACTCCTCTATCAGGAATTTGAGGCTATTGGTGGCTTGCACTCTCCCACCGGTATGCTGTCCATGTTCGCTGACGACAAACACATATGCTGGGAGCTGACCTCACCGACTGATCTTCATGATGCCCTTCAATCTCTGGGTAAGCTCCTTCAGCTGCTTCGTAAATTTGGCTTACAGGTCAATGCCAACAAATCCAAGGCCATATTGCATGTGCAGGGAAAAGGCTCCGAACGGATCAAGCGCACCTGCATTGAACTTGTCAAGGACGAAAAACATCTGAAGGTACCGATCCGCGAAGAGAACACTATGACAGAGGAGCTTATCCCACTGGTATCTCAGCTTCACTACATGGGTATAGTGTTGTCGTACACGAGCTTCGAAGAACAAACCATGCGCCACCGTATCGCGGTTGGAAGGGCGAACTACGATCGGCTGCGAAAACTGGTCAACGCCCGAAAGATCCTTCGGCTACATCATCGAATACGACTATGGCGCTGTGCTATTCTTCCAGCGATGACGTACGGATTACTGAGTACGGGCCTAACCAACACATCAGCGGACATGTTTGCGATTGCATGGATCAAACAGATTCGGGCCATATCCAACTCACCAGTTCATCTTACGGGAGAACGATCGTTGGATCTATTACAGAGAGTGGGCCTCCCAGAGCCACTTCAGCACTTGCATAAGCTGGCATCAAGTCGACTTCTCAATCTTCAACAACTGTACAGACAGATTGAGCCAGATGATATCATGAAAGACCCAATGATTGAGGCCATTTTGCATGACAGGATTATGGAGTTCCAACAGCTCGCCCTGGAGGCTACGTACCACCGAAAACACGACACCACTCTAGTGCACATCCCGTTGCAGGAAGGTTTCTCATGTCCAGAATGTGGCATATACTTTAATACTCAGGCAGCCATGCGACAGCACGTCACAAAAAAACACTCGACTGACCATGAGCGCGATGCCACTACGGGGTCTTTTGCTGATATCAATGCAGACATACGCCGATTTGGGGTTGATGGCATGCCGCAATGCTGTTTTTGCTTGAACAAGTTCAACACCTGGAGTAGCTTGGGACGCCACATTAAACTCAATCGATGCACCGCTCCCACAGGCTCAACGGTAGCCCTCCCTCCTGCCCTGCCCAACCACGGTGCCACTGAGGTCCGAGACAAAATTCCAGTCGCGTCGGATTATGACTTTCAGCTATCATTTCGCAAAGGTGGACTGAGCTTTCTCTGCAGGCGCAAGGACGTGCTTCAGGAGCTTGAACATCACTGCGCGGTCTGCAGGCAATGGCTGGTTAACAAGCACGATTTTGGATCCCACTTTGTCAAATCCCATCAGGACCTCTGGAAAAAGTACGGCACGCGGGCCACCAAGCTGGTAGTTCCTTTTGTACTTTCAGCTCCGTGTATATATTGCGGTGGAGTGGCCAGCATGCATACTAAACACAAGTGCCCGACTCTACTGCAGGTCTACTTTTCGAACCTGATCTTTCATGACCGAGCTACAATTTCAGCCCCCGACCAGCAGCGAACTGTCCACCTACTCCAAAGCGTTCCAGGGTCTCGGAGCCAGGATGATTCAGCAATCCGACCAGAGTCCCCCATCGACGGCAACAGGGATGGAGATGGAACCAATGGCAGGCTCCAAAAGAAAGGAGGTGGCGCAGGAGACGGTGCCAATGCTGGTTACGGAAGCAGCGTCGAAGCTTCAGAAGAAGGGACCTGGAAGGGGCAAGGGCAAGGCCAAGACCAATGCCGGAACCTCCCAGTCATCGCAATCTCAGCTCACCAATCTGGTGCACACCATCGCGAGACTATCGATTCGACACGAAGATGCATTGGCGGCGCAAAGACTCAATCAAGCCTACGTGATGTTTTTGCAAATCAAATCCGCAGGGGAGCTCCAGTCGCTCGTATCCCCCCTGTACACGGCGTCACAGACGTTCGACACAGAGAAGGAGATGGGCAAAGCCAAGTATCCGAAACGGGTGATCCTGGTCAGCCTAGTGCTTCGGGAGCTGCTATCTCGCGTGGACATCCTGATGAAGAACGACGACGCGATGCGGTCCGCGGTGCAGGCACAGTTGCTGGTCAAGGACGAGGACGACGATCCGTGTTGGCCCTACTTGCAATGGGATCCCGACAGTCGCCAGGAACTCCGCAACCAGGATCGGGAGCCCATGAAGCTGGAGCGGTGGCAACGCAAAATGCAGAGCGTGATAGGCCTTCTGACGGGGGAGACGGTTCTACGATGTCAGCCCAGCCGGAAGCTGACGGCCAACATGGAGGGCGACCAGGTGGCTCTGTTCCTCGAGATCGGCACAGTGGGCGAAGCGGAGCAAGACCTTCACCGCCATCTTCGGGACATGTGCGACCTCTCGGTGTGGAAGATGGTACTGGGACGGTTCCGACGGGATCGTCTTCAGCGGAACCCCCTGGCGAACCGGGTCATGGAGCTTCTCCCGGACAACGCCTGATGACTGCAGCTGCCCTCCCAATTCTGCAAACACTGGCAATACATGCTATCAGAATGCACTACTTCTGTGTATATGGTGGCTCAGCCGGCATTTTCATGAATCGATGGGAGGACTCCTGCTTACAGTTCAGCAGCGGGTTGCAGAGACAAATGGCAGGCTGTGTGATATAGAGGAATGGTCAAGAATCTTGGCCATATGGGGCAGACCGGGTACACAACAGGATGTGGTTGAATTTTTGATGTTCCTCCTGGAATATGTCACGATTCCTGGATTGGGAGGGTCAATTCATTCATACGACCCGACCTCCGCTCTGGTGGATGTGATTGATCTAACCTCAGCGCCAATTATACTTCACATTGGTCGACACCGAAGCCTTCCCGCCATGATACAGGAATGGCATCAGACAACAGAAGGGCTGCAATTTCTGATACATCCGCCAAGGATTCTTTTTCTACAGGTCATGCGTTTCTCCCTTCAGCATGGCCGGATCCGGAAGAACAATGTTCGTCTCAAGATCCCCGACAGTCTTCTCATACCGACCTTGGTGGAAAATCGGAAAGCTCTGCGGTCCTATCATGTTGTATCCGGGGTATACCATCTGGGCAACAGTCCGCAATCTGGTCATTATCGAGCCTTCTTTCATGAGTTTCAATCCGGGTGCGATGGTGATATTCGCAGATATACTTCTGATGATGGTGTGAGCGTGGCTGAACTCTCCTCAAACGAGGCTGAGGTCCTAATGCGGAATTTTTATCTCCTTGCACTAGTGGGTGACTGATCCTTCTTCTTTTTGCTTTCTGACTTATACCATTCCACCTGCACTGTTTTTTGTGGATACTCGCCCGCTGCACTCGATTACAGGTGATCTTTTGTCAAATCACAGATCGACGGAAGGGCACGTTCGTAGGGTGCTGCTGTTGTTGGGTATCGAGTTTGGTATCACGCTCATGCTGTTTGTCCTGGAACAAGCCCTTTCTGCAGCCAACTAGTAGCTCCAACAGCCACTTCGATCGATGCAGCAAAGCTCTCATGTTCACTGGATATCGAATCTATTCCTAACTATCTGGTTTATTGACTTCCCCAGCTGCATCATCTTCTCGCACGTAGTGTTTCAATCCCGGAGAGCTGGCCACGATGTTCAGCGAATTTGGCTTATCTATGTTGCTCTATCATCAGCACTGTTCTTTGTCGTGTTTCTGTAGTGCCTTTGCTGGGTCTTCGGACCGGAAGGCCAATCTCTCATAGGCATGTGCTGGGTCCTAGGACCGGCATGCCAGCCTCGTGGTTTCACACTCTTGAGGCTTGCTTATGCAAGTGCAGCTACAAGCTGCCAGGCATCCCTATGCTGGCTCATTATCGCTACGCGGGTCCACCAGCGTCTGCATGTCTCTGCTATGCACTGACCCGTTGCGAATCAAAGTCAAAGTCAAAAAAGCAGCCTGAAACAGCTGTCAAGAAGCCCTGAGCGTCTCAGCAGACGGCCCGGTCCCATCCTATGGCCGCAAATTAAAGAATGTGCAGCTTGCTATGAGGGCCGTCTTAAGAAATGCCGCATGTGTAGAAGCGCAAGGTTATCTGAGACAGAAAGTCGCTAACCTGCCTCATGCTGGTGAACTTTGCTCGATCCTGTTGGCACTAAACCTCCCACCCAAAACAATTGCACCCAATATCACCCGCTGCTACGCACTTCGCTGGGCCATTGCAGAAGAGGCAGATGCCTACTTCATATATAGGCAATTTGCCACAAGAGATGAACAATGCCGTGCGTGCATGCGACAGTGCAAGGGAAAGGAACTAATTTACGACAACGGATTTGGAGCGCAACCAATTTGCTGTGGATGTATTTCATAGCAAGAATGCCCTGCGGACACTGCCTCAGTTATACACTGGATTACGAATTGCACTATTACAAGAGCTGCTCTTCTTGTGGTCCTCCACTCTTTAGGCTACACCCGAAACAACACGTTACAATCCTTTTGCCAAGCAGCCCTGCAAGGAACTAATCCCTCCCATAAAACGGACAATCGCTTCTGTGCTGTGCTGCTTGCCTGGATCGCAACCATTCGTAGATATGTTATGGAAGAACAGTGCACTTGGCATCCCGGTTGGGCAGAGAAACCAAATAGAGGGAAGCGCCTTGCCAGAATTACAGTGATCGCATCCAACCTTTGGAATGCGATTCCGAGAACCCTTCTGCCCAAAACGCTGCCCTCATGGTGGCTAGATCGGCTAGATACTGCGCGGCATAAACCGTGCTGCAAAGATGGCGGTCTTACAATTGAAATAAGGCCCACTTTCTAGCCTTATTAGAGCCAGCGCCCAAGGCGTAACGCTATCTCCAAAAGAAGCGACTTTACGGGGAAGTGCTCGCTGTTCTGGATCCACACCGTTATCTACTTGCTCCTATGTACCAGCAGGAAGTTGGCACGCCAAATGTTTCCCTTTACCCCAAACTGTGCCAACGTAGAGGTTTACATGTACAAGTTAAGGCCGTCAGGCCGATCCCGGCACTGGCACTGACTCCACTTATCGTGGAACTTAAGCTGGTCAAGGACAGCCACTTAGTTGCGCAGTTCGACGGAAGTTGCCATATACGAGAAAGCATAGGAGGTGCTGGAGGAGTCATATGGTCACCTGGGCCCGTCCCTGTCATTCTTGACACCATGGCTTGTTGGCTGTTTCGCTCTGGGCATGTATAGCAGTAGCTCCCACCGAATCGTTCTGAAAGCCTGCTTTGCGTAGCACGGCCATCATCCTTTGGCAGGGTGATCACGATTTACACGCATCTGTCTGGGCCTTTACCAGCGCCTTATTGGAATGTGGCAGGCAATCTCTGGTGCCAGCGGCCTTCTTCTGCTATGCATGTCAGGGGGGTGGAGACCACACCCTGCGTGTTGACACCGAGACTAATGATTTCTGGGTTCAAAGAAGCGTGATTTTTAAACTTGTTATTTAAAGGGTGCGTGCCATACGAAGAGTCACAGCGAAGTACAGTCTTTCTGCGCGCAGCAAAAGGCTGAAGCAAACTCTCCTGCAATTGGCTCAAGGCTCCTCGGCGGTTTGGGTGTAGGTTTCAGGATTCAGGGCACGGAGGCTTTCGGAGGATGTTGTGCCAGTTCATCGGATCGGCCCTCAACCTTGATGTTCTTGCAGCCTGCAGCCTGCAGCCCTAAGCCCTCAACCTTCAAACCCTCCACCGTCATTCTCCTCACCCTCATCACCATCGTGATCATTCTGGGTGTATGAGTCTGGTCTCTCCACCCACCGCCAAGCCTTCAAGTGCGCAGCGCATCTCCCCAGCGGGCGTCATGGGCTGCGCTGCGCGCAGGCCGTTGTGGAGCCCAGAACTTGCCCCCCTTTTTTTGTTGGCTAAAAAATATGCCACTTAGGTTTTTTTGTGGTTTCTTGCAGAGAGGTTAGGGGTTCAGATAAACCCTCAATGCCGGGGGTCCTCAGCCCAAACCCCCCAAACATTGAAGACGAAACATCTTGCGGGTTTCGCTTGTCGCACTTCTGGGTTCCCAGAATAAACCCTAAACCCTAAACCCTAAACCCTAAAACCCTAAACCCTAAACCCTAAACCCTAAACCCTAAACCCTAAACCCTAAACCCAAAACCCAAAACCCTAAACCCTAAACCCTAAACCCTAAACCCTAAACCCTAAACCCTAAACCCTAAACCCTGTATCCAAGAACGGGCCCGAATTGAGGCAAGGGGTTGGGGGGTTTAGGGGGGTTTTAGGGGTTTAGGATGTCGGGTTAAGATTTGGGGTTTTAGGGCAATTTTAGGATTTAGTTGGGAACCCCCCAAACCCACCAAACCCCCCAAACCAGCTAAACCCCCCCCCAACCCCAAAACCCTCCAAAAAACCCCCCCAAACCCCCCAAACCTCTCAGACCCCCCGAACCCTAGATTCAGAGAAGTGGCGCGAATCACACTTTCTAGGCGCTAGGGGCCTTCCCCATGACGCTGCAGAGCCAGGTGGGACCCGGCTTTGGTTGTTTTTGTGGGGTTTGAGGGTTACGGGTTTAGAGTTTAGGGTTTAGGGCGCCCTAAACCTGGCCTTATGGAATTTAGGCCAGCTTGCTCTCGATTGCCCGACTTCGAAACCCTCAACCGAAAGCCCTCTTTTGCCCCTTTTCCCTCTAGGCCTCCTTTTAACTTTTTCGCCTGATGTCTTAAACTTTAAGCCCCCCCAGAATTGTTAGAGTTCCCCCTACCCAAATCAACCGCACATGAAAGCCTTCTTCAAGGATTGCGCGCCTTCTCTGGGGGGCCTTGTTTTGGGTAGCGGGGGTCGGTCTGGGGGATTTTGCGATCCCAACTTGGGCCAGAGCAGGGTTTATGCATGTCAGAATCTAGGGTCTAGGGTTTGGGTTTAGGGTTTAGGGTTTAGGGTTTAGGGTTTAGGGTTTAGGGTTTAGGGTTTAGGGTTTAAGGGTTTAAGGGTTAAGGGTTAAGGGTTAAGGGTTTAGGGTTTAGGGTTTAGGGTTTAGGGTTTAGGGTTTAGGGTTTAGGGCTTAGGGCTTAGGGTTTAGGGTTTAGGGTTTAGGGTTTAGGGGAACGTGATGTGTGAGCCTGCAAGATTCCCTGTTAAGGGTTCGGTTAGAAGCTGCCCGCGCAAGCGCCGGGGGTTCTCGGTTCTTGTTAAGCAACCAACATACTAAAGGGGTTAAGGTTTAGCTGAATATTGTGACCCAGAGCCATTCTGTCGCACACTACACTACACGAATTCGTCAAGACTAGAGACCCGACTGGAGGCCCCCCACCCTCCTTACCCCCAAACTCCAAGCCTCCAAACCCCAAACTCTCAACCCGAAACCCTAAACCCTAAGCCAAAAAGTGGCCATCTAAAGAAGGAGGAAGGTTTCAGCCCTAAACCCTCCACCCTCTTCGAAACTTCGGGGGGCCCCTCTCAGCTTCAAGTGCAGGAGGATGGGGATGCTGCGCGCGTGGCGCCCATCACTCTCTGTGGTTTAGGGGCTTAGGAGGGGATCCAGGGTTTGCAGGGTTTAGGGGGTTGGGGTTTCGGGTTTTGGGGTTTTGGGGTTTTGGAGTTTTGGGGTTTGGGGGTTTGGGGTTTTGGGGTTTTGGGTTTACTTTGGTAGGGGTTCTTGAAGGGCCTTTGCAGGTTTTCTATTTTTGTGGCTTAGGGGGCGCTTTTGGAGAGGAGGGCTCCGAGCTTTGCGGTTCTTTGGGGGTTTTAGGGTCTTGCGGTTTCTTTGCCGGAGCCCATTTATCGCCCTAAACCCATTAAACCCTCAACCCTCAACCCTCAACCCTCAACCCTCAACCCTCAACCCTCAACCCTCAACCCTCAACCCTCAACCCTCAACCCTCAACCCTCAACCCTCAACCCTCAACCCTCAACCCTCAACCCTCAACCCTCAACCCTCAACCCTCAACCCTCAACCCTCAACCCTCAACCCTCAACCCTCAACCCTCAACTCCAAACCCCAACCCTAAACCCTAAACCCTAAACCCTAAACCCTAAAAATCCTGAACCCTAAGCCCTAAGCCCTAAGCCCTAAACCCTAAACCCTAAAGCCCCAAACCCGAAAAAAACAACCACCACTCCGAGGCTCACCCTCACCGCCGGCAGGTGCCGGACCCAGCCCTGAGGGCTTAGGGCTGATAGGGTTTAGGGTTTAGGGTTTAGGGTTCAGGGTTTTAGGGTTTTAGGGTTTTAGGGTTTTAGGCTTTAGGGCTTATAGGGTTTAGGGTTTAGGGTTTAGGGCTTATAGGGTTTAGGGCTTATAGGGCTTAGGGTTTGGGGTTTTAGGGTTTAGGGCTTATCGGGTTTAGGGTTGAGGGTTGAGGGTTTAGGGTACGCTCTGGTGCGTGATCCTCGTTGCACTTTCACCGCCTCGCCTCTGGACATCACGTCTTATCAACGAAATCAGAATTTGCGGGTTGGGGGTTAGGGTTTCGGGATTTGAGGTTCAGGGTTAGTTGGCAAGGGTCTTGTGGGCAGGGTTTCGGGTCGACGGCTTAGGCAAGTACACCCTCAGCACACGGGTTTAGGGTTTAGGGTTTTCAGGAGTCGGGTTTGGGGATTGGGGTGAAGCCGCTGCTGCCGGCCGACAGAAGCCCAAACCTTGACATACTGCAAAGGTTCGTGAAACTGCTAACAACTCCTTTGGGGATGGCACCAGAGTAGTTTGGGCACGATTTCCACGCCCCCCAAAAAAATCCCCCGAAACTGCCAATCTGCGGTTTCGGGTTCAAGGCCTAAGTACGCAGAGAAACGCCCTTCTAAGGTTTAGCTGCCTTTCAACAGTGCTGAGTGATTTTGGAGGGTTTCGGAACAAGTCCTTATGGGCCTTTGAAGGCAATCCCTTCTGAGGGGCCATGATTTTGAACAGAGCCTTCTCCCGCCAATCCCGTTTACAGCACGAACATGGCAATCTCCAAAAAAGGTAGGGATATCCCAGAACAGTTTCTCCGTGCCTGGTTGGGCTCCTGCAGCAAGTAGCTGTTCGACGGCCCGCCACCCCATGGATTCAGTGCGTGATGGCCTGGCGCCAAGTAACTTCGGGTCGATCTTGGGGGCGTGGGGGTGGAGGGTTTCAGGTTTTCCGGGTTTCAGCCTCGCGGATGCTGGGTTTAGGGTTTCAGGGCTTAGAAGGTTTAGGGGCTAGGTTTGGGGACTTGGGTCCCCGAGGAAGTAGGGGAACCAGGTTCTTCCGGCATCCTTGAATGGGTTCTCTCTCAGGGTGCCCAAGTCTCCCTAAGTCTCGAAGAAAGGGCCGGGAGCAAACCTCAAGCCCTCAGCTCCACGCCCCTTCTTCTTGCGAGGGGAGAGGATTTCTGCTGGCTGGAACCTTGGGGGGGTTTAGGGTTGCGCTCTTGCCCCCCTACAGCCAAGGTCTTGTGAATGATGCAGTGGGTTCCAGGTTTACCTCAGGAGACTGCTTGTCGGCTAAACCCCTCTGACATTCGAAGCCCAAATATTCAAAGTTTTGTTGGTCACCTACTTCATGGGACACTTACGACTGACGGGCCCAAATCCTAAGCCCTTGCGACCCCTCAGCTTGGCAGGTTTTGTGTTGAGGGCGTTAGATCAAGGCTCTTGCGAAAGGTACCTGGGGGCAGAGGCAACCCCAGGAGCGCCCAAAAGACGTAACCTTAAACCGACCCTCGAAAACCCATCGACGCCCCCCAGGCCGACATAGAGGAGGAGCTTCCCTCGCTCAATGACCTCTTGGAGGAGAGTGGGGTCTTTTTTTCGGGGGGCTAAAGAGGGTTACGAGAGGGTTTGAGGCCTTGGTTCTGGGTTTCAGGGGGGCCCGTTGCAATTTCTTAGGGTGTTGAAAGCACAACTGCACCCTGGATGGAAACCTGAACCCCAAAAGCCCAGCCACCTTCTTCAGGGATTCGCTGGCGAAGCGCGAGAGGCCCCGAAATCCTCAACCCTAAGCCCCAAACCTCAACAGGCGACCGTTCCTCGTCATGTTCAGGGACTTGGGGGTTGTCGGTTTAATTAAGGTGTCGGGTTTGAGGGTTGCGGGCCCCTTTTGGGGAGTAGAGATGACGCTGTGGGGAACCGAACTTGCTGGAGAGGAAATCAGTGCAGCGCGCGCGACCGCGCAAGCGGACTTCCGGCGGGGCCTTGGGAAGCGACCTGGCTGTGCACTGGGTGCAAGCGACCTCCCGAAGTTCGAAGTTCAAAGTTTACACCGTTCTGTGCACGAGAAGATGGTCTGTGCTGCCAGTGTTCACCGCGCGCTCGACCGGCCTTTGGGCCGCCCGTAAGTCCCCACCCCCCCCCGCTTCCTGAGCTTGATGGTTCTCTAGGGCCTTCTGCAGGTTCGGGTTGAAGGGTCAGAAGACGGTTCCAAGGAGGTAGGGTTTTGGGTTGAGGTCCTTACATCACCGTGACTAGCCTTTCTGCTGCACAGAAGCGGTCTGCAAGGTTCGCGGCTCGGAGGCGGCTCAGGAATTTTTCGTTGGGGTTGGTTTAGGGTCTAGGGTTTAGGGTTTAGGGTTTAGGGTTTAATTAGGGTTTAGGGTTTAGGGTTTAGGGTTGCCCTAGAACCCCGCACCTCAAAAAATGCCCCAATGCGAGCCGAGGTCTCGGCAGATCCCCGGGGCTTGGGCTGAGCCGAGCGTCCGTCTGCCCAGATGAACACACCAGTCGAATCGAAGAGCCCCCCCAGGCCCTACCTCGCCCTAAACCCCAGGCTAGAGACTCTGACTGCATTTAGGAGCTGGCTGCAATCAAAAGCTCAGGTGAGTCGATTTTCTGAGCTGCCGAAGCCCCAAGAAATTCGCATGCAACGGCCCCCAAGATTTCGACCCCAAACCCTAGATTTCAGGAGGGCATGACCTTCTCCTGCAGGGGAACTTCCCTAATTCCCAAGCACAGCAAGATTTCAACCCAAAGCCCTCGCACCACCCAGCATTGTAGGGTGGAGGGTTCAGGGATTATATACCCTAGACCCGAAGCCCGAAACCCGAAACCCTAAACCCTAAACCCCAAACCCTAAACCCCAAACCCCAAGCCCCAAACCCTCCACCCTAAACCCTAAGCCCCAAGTAACACCCCACTCACTCAAGTCTCACTTGGCGAGGCGAAAGCACGGCGCCGCCCATCCTGGCGCTTTGACCCTGCGAGCTTCAAAGACGAGCTCCGCGCGGTGCGGGAAGGGGGGGGGGTTTGGGGTTTAGGGTTTAGGGTTAGTTTTTTTTTTTAATGCTTGCCATGCGCATCCAACTGTCTTTTGATACAGCGGGAAAAGCGTCGGGGCGCGCGTTGGCGCAGTCGTCAGGCGATCACCGAAGGAGGGGTCTAGGTTGAGGTGCTGTTTGAGGCCTAAGAAGTCTCTTCTGTAGCCTTCCGTTCTTGGGGGAGCGGAGTGGTCTATGTGGTGGTTGAGGTAGCGTATTGCTTCTGAGGAGACCAGTTCAAACCAATACCTTGCGGGGTGTCCGCGAGATTTGGACTTAGTGAACTTAATTCTATCCTTATATCCGGGGGAAAAGACTACGTGGTGCTGCGGCTTGTCTGGCGGAGTGGTAATTGATTGGGTGAGAAGTTTAAATTGACTGGACAGTAAGGTTTGAGATGGCAATATTGGCCTACCAGCGCATTTCCAAACTCTCTTATTGGAGATCCTGGAGTAATATGAGGATTTGATTTTCAGGGCTCTTCTGAGGTATCTGAAGTACCATCCATCGATAGTTTTGAAGTGGGTCTTTTCTAGGGTGAGGGTGGAGAGTCCATGGAGGTATGAGGGCACTATACAGGAATGGAAGATCCTGGATTTAACTTTCCAAGGAAGTTTGCTTTGCCATACGTGTTGTAGTTTAAGGAACGAGACATGCGCTTGTTGGGCTCTGGCTTGCAAGGCTGCTTTGGTCGGTTTTTCCCATGTTACCTGGGAACCGAGGTATTTGACGGACTCTGTAACTGGTACGTTGCGGCCATTAGCGAATTTGATTGTGGCGGGGTGGTTAGGGTGGCGGAGTAGCTCGGTTTTGTCGAAATTTAGGCTGAGCCCATAAAGAGATGCCTCTACTTGAACAGAACAGAGCATGTCTTCAAGCTGGGTAGGGGTAACGCCAATAAGCATGGTGTCATCGGCGTATTCTAGATCATATACAGGTTTGCCTACTGACCAAGAATTTTGCGGAGTACCTTGTGTGCGAAGCCGTCTATCTACGTCCTCGAACATGACACTCATAACCATTACAAATAGGTAAGGGCTTAGTGGGCATCCCTGTCGGATGCCAGTGTGCGGAGTACCCCATGAAAGGTCACCTTGTGTGCCCTTTGTACAGAAGGAGGGGGAATCATACAAGTCTCGGATTACTTCGAGGTATTGACTGTGTAATCCAATTCGCCTAAGAGCGATCATCATGGCGGAGTGGTCAACTTTATCGAAGGCCTGCTTCCAGTCAAGGAAAAGGAGCTGGAAGGGTTGGCCTGTTTTGGCGGAGTAGTCTTGGAGCCTGCGGGTAATAAAAAGGGGTTGTTGTGTACCCCTTTTAGCTCTGAATCCATACTGGGTTTCCCGAATTATATTGTCATGGGAGGCGGCTATTCTAGTTTGTAAAAGAGCAGCGTACAGCTTATAGTACGCTGAGAGGAGGCTGATTGGTCGGTAAGACGCAGGGTCCGAATCAGCTCCTTTACCTTTGTAAATGCTAACTACTAGGGCTCGCTTCCATGACTTAGGGATTTTGCGTTGGTTGAGGCAGTTATTCATAAGGCGGAGTAGTTTGTGCTAATTGGTGTGGTCCAACTGGTGCAAGGAATCTGCGGGGATGCCGTCCAGTCCAGGCGCTCTACCTGCTCTTAGTTTGGCGAGCGCGGTCAACATTTCTTCTAAGGTGAATGGTTCTGGGGCTTGTGCTGGCGGATTAGCAATTAAGGGGGAGCTATCAAGGAGCTCCAGTTCTTCAGAGGAAACTGTGGATGGTCCCCACTGCTGGGTTTCTAAGTGTTCTTTAAAGACCTTATGGGTTGAGGTCCAAGGAACTGGTCGGCCGAGGCGTTTTAGTCTAGTGTGTTTAGCGCGGAAACCCCTTCTGAAATTTTGGACCTGTTTCCAAATAGTCTTGTGTGCTGTGTTGGTGTCCTTGAGGAGGTTATCCCTGAGCCATGCTGTTTTGGCCTTTCTAGCCTTTTTTTTAACCTCCTTGTAAAAGGCGGCGTGGTCGTGGTGGTTAGCGATGCGCTTGTGCCGAGCTCTTCCAATTTCCTGGGCGAGGTCCGCCGTAATCCAGGGTTTGGAGGGGGTGTACCTAAGGGTAGGGAAGTGGGTTTGTTGCGCGCGCTTCGTTGCGTGGTAGAGGGCATCGAACTGCCCATCAACGTCGTCTCCTGGTATGTTGTCGTCCGGCTGAGGCAGAGTGGAGGGGGTGAGCATAGAGGGAAGCGTGTGTCGACCTCCATGGTACTGCGCTTCTGTTTTCCCTTTTTCAGCTAGTCTGTCCGCGGTGCGGTTACCTTGATCTCCGGAGTGCCCTTTGACCCAGCTCCAATTTACGGTGGTCGCTGATTGAAGTGCGTTGAGCGTGTTACTGGCTTGTCTGACTAATAATTTGTGGCGCTTGGGCTTAGAGCGTCCTCTAATAGTGTCTGCTGCCCATTTGCTGTCATAGTAGAAAGTAACGGATGAGGGGGGGTTTTTCTGTGATAAAGCGTACAGCGCTGCCTCTATTAGTGCTGTTAATTCTGCCGTGTTGTTACTGCCGACCGTGGCACCTACATACATTGATGAGCGGGGGTCAGTTGTTACTGGGCCACAAGCTTCTTCAACGTAACTGGCGGAGTGGTAAATGCAGAATCCCCATCCCGCTGGAGTGTCCGATGTGCATCGTCCCGAGGATCCAGATCCGTCAGTGTAGACCTTCCACTCTGAGGTGTTGAGAATTGGCGGAGTGGTTACTTTACAATTCAAGGAAGAGCGGATGTGCAGGTTGAAATCTCGTTTTTGTTCTGGTGTTATGGCGGAGTAGTCAATTTTGGGGGGGAGAGGGGTCTTTTCTCTGCAAGCCTTTAATTTGACCTTTACTGCGGTTTCTAGCAAGTAATGATCGCTTGGGAATCCAGCACAATGAACTGCTTTGACTGTGTGGATAGCTGGCAACCACTGCGAGCGAGTGAGCAAACGGTCTAGCGTTTGAAACCGTAGGGGGTCTATCATGGGAGGGAGCTGCTGCGGCGGGACTGGCCATGTGGTGATAAGGAAGGACCTTATTATTGAGGCGGTGTGGAGGTTGGTGGTTTCGTTTTGGGTCAGGTTTTGAATTTTATCCCAGAATTGTACCAAGCCTAGAGGGTCGCTTGCGAATTGGAGCCAATCACTAGGCGGCGGGTATTTATCTCGATAAGTGACCTGCTTGACTAGGTTAGGCTGTTTGAAGGAGAGGGCGTCCTTGAGGTCCGCGCCTTTAAGTAGGTCGAGGAGTAGTCTACGGTTGGAGCCAGGCTCATCGGAAATATAATTGCGGCCTCTTCCTAAAATATGTGGCCCAAGGTAATCGACCTCGTCCTGGCGTCGGCCTTGGAGGCGGACATTGAAGTCGCCTATTATAAAGACTGGCTCAGGGCGGGGAAGTCTGGCGATGATATTTTTCAGGTGTTCCCAGAAAGGAGTTTTTACAATTTCCAAATCATGCTTGTTGTGTGGTGCGTACACCCCCAGAAAATGCATGTCTCCACTGGAGCTAGACAGGGTGACCTGTAAGATACGGCTTCCATGTTGTACAACCTCTTTGAGGAATGGTAGCGTTCGTGGGGGGATAATTGCTGTGACTCCTCCATATTTATCCTTGTTGTTTCCGTTAACTATGAAAAGGTGGTGTTGGGATTTGTATTGATGGTATTGTGTGGCGTGTGTTTCAGTGAGGAAAAGAACATCTAGTGCTCTTTCTTTAATGATGTGGAGGACGGCCTGATGCTTGAGTTGTTCCGCCATGCTCTGTACGTTCTGTGCTCCTACTCTCAGCTTAGTACCATAAGGAAGCTGTGGGGTAGGAATGGGTTGGGGTGGCGGAGTGGTCTGTTTACCCTTTCGATCTTTAGAAGACCTTGGCCGTTCTCCACTTCCTTCGGTGAAAGCCTTTGACTGCTTTCAAGGGCATCCCCTCCCTTGCCAGCGTGTTGCCCGGCATGGTTGGCAATATAGTCCCCTTCAAGAGCTGTCGCCATTGGCGGTATCGCTGCCGCGCAAGGCGTCTAGCTCTGGTGCCTCGTCCTAAAGAAGGGGGGGGGAGTGGTCGGGGAAGAGGCTAAACACTCTTTGTCTGCTGTAGAAACAGCGCCCGGCGTGCCTCTAGGAGGCGGTGTGGGCTGACTCGTCCGTTCTGAATTCAATGGTGGGCGTAAGCGGCGTGTGCCGGAAAACTGGCGGAGTGGTTTATGGTAGTGCACTTTGTGCCCCTGTCCCATATACCTACCGCATCTGCGACCAGATCTATGAACTGGAATGTCTATTAGCTGTATTTGGTTTGGGCTTTTCTGGGGGGTTGGAGGTGAAACTTTAGGTCTGTGAGAAAGGAGGAACTCTCTAGAGAGTTTGACCTTATGAAACAATGAGTCTGGGGTCTGCTGACAAGGGAGTCTAATCGCAAAATAATTGGGGTTGTTGTATTGCCAATTAGAGCATGCGTAAGGGAATTTCTATTGGTTTGCCTAATTTTATCCCAAGCGGAGTAGCCAAGAGAGATGAATCCTTTTAATCCTTGCCATATTAGATTAGCATCTAGGAAGATTATCACTGGGGACATTCGTGAGGGTGTAGTATAATAAAACAAACACAACATAGTGAGGGCGAGTATTCCCAGGGCTTTCCCAATAGGGGGGCGAGGGGAACTTAAACACCGTCTTTTAGGGGTTCTCCTAAAGTGTGATCTTCTCAGCAGAGCCCTGTTCCATCCGAGGCGGAGTGGGTCTACTAGGATCGCCTGACGACTGAAACATGCAAGCCTCTCGAATTTAGGCCACTCAAAATGCAGCGACTGTCCACTGGCGGAGTGGTCCAAAAGGCCTTTCTTACAAAAGCTCGACAACGAGGCCTCTTTCTGAGTTTCTGAGGAGTCCCTTTCAGAAAATGTTCAAAGGGGGAGCTCGACCCAGTTTCAGAAACTTTCAAATGGCGAGGTCGTTGGAGCGGAGTAGCAAAAAGAAGACGCTGCTGGCCCTCTTTCTGGTGTCGAACCAAAAGAACTCGACAGGGAAACCGTCAGGATGCTGCAGTGGGCGGAGTAGCCTGCGGATTAGCAACCGCCGGTGGGCCTTGGTAAGTGGCCTGCTTGTAGTCCCCCACCTTTGCATCTAACTGACGAATTTTGTCACAATACTCGTCCCAGACGAACGCCACCCGATCCACTTTGCGGATCTGCAGCTCTATGGGAAACGGGTTGTGGCCGGCGGAGTACACAACTGGGGCCGTCCAGTGTCTACTCGGCTTACCATACTTGATACCGCTGGCGGAGTGGCTGGCTTCCGTCGCCGCCTGCTTAAACAATTCGCTTTCAGCAACGTCCAGGTAGTGCTGCGGGCCGAACGCGATCTTGTTCCAGCAGTGCTGCCAGACCGAAGCCTCGTCGGACATTGCCTCGTCTGGCGGAGTAGCCTGCAGGATGTCGAAGGTGGCCTGCGTCACCTCCAGGATTCCTTGCAGCTTGCCGTCGGCGGTGTGGTAGTGAAGGCGGGCTGCCGCCACGATCTGCTCGTCAAACTGCCTGGACTGCTGCGGCGCCATTATCGTCAGGGTTTTCCAGAGAATCACCACCTGCTTCGGCTCGGTGTCCGGCAAAAGGTTGATGGCGGCCAAAATCACGCGGAGTGGTAGCTCCATTTTCCTCTGGAACTGTGGCGAACTTGGCGTGGCGCGAATGTGGTGCTGGCGGATTGGTGTGTGGGAGTCCCTGTACAGAGGCACTCCCTGCGATCCGCCATGAAGGCGCGCCTTAGGTCCCATGACTTGAAAGCCAACATGGTGATCCCGCTCCAGCGACCAGTGCCTGCTGGCGGAGTGGTTGGGTCTGCGGACAGGCAGTTGAGGTAGATGTACTCGGCATCGCCCGCGTCCAGTCTGTAGCCCCTTTGCCTCAGGAACGCCTGGAAGTGCGTGACCTGACTGAGGAGCCAGTTGACCATGTAGAGCCGTTGCTCCGGGGACATAGAGCCATCCCAACCAGTGAGAATAACGGAAAGGGCGGAGTACTGGCGTTGACTCTGCCTGTTCTCTGATACCATCCACTGCAGGTCCTGAGACTGGCGGATTACTCTGTCGTCGATCTGCGCCAGGGCTTGCTCAACCTGCGTCACCAAGTTATACAGCTCTGGGCGTATAACTGCGGTGTGGTCCTGGCGGATTGTCTCCAGGACCTCTCCACGAGTGCGGAGTGGTTGCGCCATCCACTGTTGGAGCTGCGCCGGCTCTCTGGCGTTGATGCCGGCGGAGTACGCTGTGGCCATGATCGCGGACTCTGCCTCCAAGGTGATGGGCTGGAAGAGGCCAGTCTGCGGAGTGGTAGAGGCTGCTGCGCCGGAATCACCACCATTACCAGTGCCACCAACCGATCCGGACGGGGTGGCCAACCCCGTAGAAGAAAAGGCCGGAGTGGGCGGCCCACGTTTCGCCACCCTCCGTGCTTCGAACCAAAGCTGTTGGCTGGCGGAGTAGGCCGGGGAGGATGTGAGCTGCGACTGCTCGTGGTACTGCTGGTTAACACGGCTGATTTCCTCCGCCGTGCGCTGCTCGGCCATTGCTGCAACGGCTTTAGGACCAGCCCTTAAGGCGTCCGTTGCCGGCGGAGTAGCCCTTGAGGCTTCCGCTCCGGAAAAAACGAAGTGACAACATGGAGAATGTGAAACCCTGTTACTACACCATGCGGCGTAAAGCAGAGCATGCAAAAAACCCACCATGGTAGCGTGCGGCGGACTGTTAGCCGAGACGCCTAGGGTTAGGGTTTAGGGTTTGGGGTTTAGGGTTTAGGGTTTAGGGCTAGGGTTTGAGGCTTTGTGTCTTGGGCTTTGAGGATTGGGGGTTCAAGTGTTTAGGTGCGGCGATTGTTTTTTCTCTTGTCTGTGCTTTTTGAGTCTCCATGGTTCTGGGGAGTTGTTTAAACCCAAGACCCCCAACACCCTCAAGCCTAAGCCACAACACCGCTAAGCCTCTTGGAAAGTTTAGGGTTTAGGCTTTTGGATTTGAAGCTTAGAATTTAGGGAAAGTTTAGGGGTTACGGGTTGAACCCCCGCACCCCTAAGCCACCAAGCAACCCTTCGTCAGATCCAAGAGCACACTAGTGGCCTCGATGTTGCTCTGCCCCAGAGAGAGCGTAGGTTTCATGTTCGTCTGCGATCGGGTGGGATGGGGAAAGATCAGCCGTGAACCCGAAACCCTACCAATCCCTATGCTGCAATGCCTTAAGCCCGAGACCCCAAAATCCTACCTGCAGGTCCTCTCTCTGAATCCTGTTGCGCTATCCATTGCCCAAAACAGGCCCTAAGCCCTAAACATCCCAAAGCCCAAAACCCGAAACTCTCAAACCCTAACTGTCTGTAAGCCCAAAGCACTAAGTCCTGAGCACAAGATCTACATAGCCCGCAACACCTAAACCCCAAGTATGTCCTACAACCCCCCACATCCTGAACCCTAAACCTGAAACCCTAAACCTCAAGCCTAAACCCTTTATCTTGAACCCTAACACGCCAAACCCCAACCGCTACGCAACCCTGAATAGCCCCAAGCCCCTGCACCTTACACCCCCAAACCCCAAATCCTGCTGAATTTCTCTTCCGCCTTTTCTCACCCTAAACCCTCAGCCCTAAACCCTAAACCCTAAACCCTAAACCCTAAACCCTAAACCCTAAACCCTAAACCCTAAACCCTAAACCCTAAACTCCCCCCCCCCCAAGCAGGTCGCAAGGCGCCTGCACCTGCCGCTGCGGCGGGCGCCGCCCCGCAAGCGCCTCGAGGCCCGATTCGAGGGTCCAGGATTTAGGGTTTAGGGTTTAGGGTTTGGGGTTTAGGGTGAGAGTTTTGGGTTTTAGGTTCAGGGTGTGGGGTTCAGAACTTCGGGTGTAGGGTTTGGGGGGTGTCTTGGAGTTTGTCGCTTGGGGTTCAGAGACTCTCAATCTTCCAGAGGAAGGGCGCCCGGTGCACTGCAGCTGACGCCTATTTTGTGACCGGAACAGTGAGATTTTGTTGTTTGGGGGCGGCAAACCTAAAGCCCTAAGCCCCACAAACCCTGGTAGGTCCACAGCGTGCACCCTCTGGGTTCGTGGGCGTTTACTTCATGAAGCTTCGGCTCCAGTATTAGCGCTGTGGGCACGGGCTACTCTGCGAAGCGAGTCTTCTTCAAGAAGTCTCCGAGGCTAACCATTAAGGACTTCATGATGCTTTCATGGTGAAAACGAGTCAAGAACTGAAAGCAAATCGCTCGGTGAATCCCCCGAGAATGTGCGGTCGACATCACAGGGAACACAAGGCCGGGACTCCATGCCAGCAACCTTGGCTGCGCTATGCTGCGCTGTTCGCACAAGCGCTGCACGCGCCAGCAAAATGAGTCACTTGAAGGCCTTGGCCTTTGACGAACGGGAAAAGGAAGGTGAAGGGGGGTATGGTCAGTTGGGAGCTAGTTTAGGACCAAAACCCTGTTGACGTTCAAGGCTTTGCAGTTTCCCCGTTTTGTGCAGACGAAACCTGCATGCAATTAGAATGCCTAGAACGGGGCTGCACATTCTAGACCCGCGTAGCCAGATGCCCGAAGCTAAAACTAAAACAGCCTGGATTTTTCTGGACCAGGCGCCGAATGCGAAGATCAGAAGCCCGCGTGGCTTGGCGACTGTTTCCATCTCGAGTTCAATTGGGTTTTGGGTTTAGGGATATGCTGAACCCTGAACCCCAAACCCTTAGCCCTGGACGTAGGCACTGCGACACCTCATGCCCGACCTTATCCCCATAGGTAGGGCTCCCTCCTTCCCCTTAAACTTTGAACCCTAAGCCCTAAACCCCAAAAAGCCCAAAAGCCCAAAAAACCCCAAACCCCTGAGGAGAACTGGCCCCGATGATTCCATTGCCCGAGCCGCACCTGAGTGAGTGGGATGCTTCCAGGACGGGATGGGCTTGTTGTGGGGCGGGGTCCATCCAGAGGGCGTAGGCTTTTCAGGGTTTCAGGTCGGCGCTGTGATATTTTCCACACCCGAAACAAACCCAAGATTCCTGCAAAAGCTAGAGCCTTCGAACCCTAGAACCCCCAAGACCCTAAACTACGACCCTTCGCTTCTACGGCCGTGTTGCAGACGTAACGTCTCGAAGCCCTGCGGGCCTCAGAAGCAGGGGGCCGAGGGTTTAAGCCTTAAGTGAAAGCCCTGAATCCTGCGTTCAAGCGCCCACTTAGCCTGAAAGCTTGACCTGCACCCTCGCGTGCTCACCTGCCGCATAAAACCATAAAACTCCATGGTTACTGAGTGTGGCCTAGACCATACCCCCCCCCCGCCCCCGCCCCGCACCCCAAAAAGACCACTAAAGTATTCACTTCCACAGTCCGCAAACTCCCAATTTTGGGCGGCAGTTCCCCGTTTTGGGGGCTTAGGGCGGGCGGTTTTCGGAGAGAGTTGGGCCGCGAAACCCAAGCACTCGGAAGCTTCCCTTGGGCCTCGAAGCCCTGAACCCCCCAAACCCGAGACCCAATGCCCAAAGCCCCCTAAACCCTAAGCCCTAAACCCTCAGCCCTAAACCCCAAACCCTAAACCCCAAACCTTGGCGCAGGGCCGCACTGCCCCAGCGCCGCTTTCCGGTGATGGGCTTGGGACGGAAGCTCGGGCAGAAGGGCTGGGTTTCAGGTGTCGGGCTTGGGGGTTGAGGGTTTAGGGCCCTTCCAGGGTTCCCTAAACCCTAAACCCTAAACCCTAAACCCTAAACCCTAAACCCTAAACCCTAAACCCTAAACCCTAAACCCTAAACCCTAAACCCTAAACCCCCTCCTGGCATCCCTAGGGTTGAGGGACCAGGAGGTTGAACCCCTCGGCTGCGGACCTTCAAGCCCCATCAAGTAAGAGACCCTCTAAGTTGGGATGCAGTCTCGAGGCTGCCCCACTCAAACAAGGTCGGACCTTGCATGTATCATTGTGTATAGGGTTTCCCAAAACGTAGGGGGCACCCGTCTTGGGGGGTTCCTCTCACAAGGATTAAGGATTACGGTAGTTTTTGCGGACATACTTGCGGAACCGCCCTTTTTTCCCCCTAAACCAGCTAAGCCCAGCAATCGCGAGGTTCACGAACCGAAAGCTGCAAGACAAGCCCGCGTGGAAGGACCAGCGGAGCGGCGCAAGGTTTCGGAGTTCGTTCTTCGGGTTTAGGGTTTGGGGTTGGGGGGTTGAGGGTTCACGGTTTGGGGTTGTTGGTTTTTGACTGTCGGACTTAGTGTTTAGGATATTCGGGCAACAGAAGTCCCCCCAGGAGCGCGAGGTCTTCATCACGGCCCCTAGAGTAACCAACGACAATTAGAACTACATCACCCCACAGCACTCCTGGGATTGTAGGATTTAAGGTTTAGAGTGTCCTCAACCCCGCATCATTAGGACACTCAACGCTCCCTAATTGCCTGGTACATGGACCCAGACCCCCAACCCAAAAAACCCTGCAGGCCCTACAACCCTCAACCCCTAGAAGCCTTTAAGTTTTGCAGCAGAAGGACCCGAAGACCTCGCCGGTCTTCTGTCGTGCGCCGGCGCGGCTGGGGGAAGGGGGGGGGTGCAGGGCTCTTTTGTGCCATGACTCGTGTTGTAGCCGTAGTTGCCATGCTTATGACCACACTTTCCCAACCTGCCCGAAACCCTGGCTTTCCACGCGCGCCCTAAACCCTAAACCCTAAACCCTAAACCCTAAACCCTAAACCCTAAACCCTAAACCCTAAACCCTAAACCCTAAACCCTAAACCCTAAACCCTAAACCCAAAACCCGCCCGCCACCCCACTCTCTTGTCTTTTGGGGTAGGCGGGCGCTGGTCGAGCGCTCAGTGAGACCCTGCGAGGGAGCCCCAGGCGGGCGACCGAGCTGGCCTCCAGGCTGGCTTACCCTCCAGGCAGGCACAGGCCGAGTCAGCAGTTGTCACTGTATTATATTATATTACCCTAAACCCCAACCTGTCCGCGCACCCGTTGGGTCTGCATTGGAGGGCCTCCTGGGACGGCCCCTTGAGACCCCTGGTCCCTCACGCCCGTTTTGAGGGGAGCAGGGGGCGTTTTGTTGGGGCAGGGCCCTGGCCCTGGCCCTGGCCCTGCCTGGCCCTGGCCCTGGCCCTCGCCGCCTTGGCCCCCTGGCCCTGGCCCTGGCCCTGGCCCTGGCCCTGGCCCTGTTGGCCCTGGCCCTGCCCTGGCCCTGGCCCTGCCCTGGCCCACTGGCCTGCCTTTCCTGGTGGCCCTGGTCCTGGCCCTTGCCCTGGCCTGACCCTGATCCTGACCCCCACCGACCCTCTGCCCTGACTATTGCGGCCTGGCCTTGGCCTCTGGCCTGTTCGAGTCATCTTACCCCCTTGCGCCAACCAAGCTGTCCGCGCTCCAGTTTGTGTCCTGTTTCGGGGCGCTCTCCCTCTGGCTTTAGCCCTTCGCGCCAACCCAATCTGTCCTGCCTCGCTTCCGTTTGCTACAACTTTGTCTCCTTGAGAGTTGTAAGTGGGCGGTCTTGGGGTGGGTAGGTCTGCAGACTACCGCGCGCTCCCAAAGCGCGCTCCTGTCTGGCACGCCCTAAACCCTAAACCCTAAACCCTAAACCCTAAACCCTAAACCCTAAACCCTAAACCCTAAACCCTAAACCCTAAACCCTAAACCCTAAACCCTAAACCCTAAACCCTAAACCCTAAACCCTAAACCCTAAACCCTAAACCCTAAACCCTAAACCCTAAACCCTAAACCCTAGACCCTAGACCCTAGACCCTAAACCCTAAACCCTAAACCCTAAACCCTAAACCCTAAACCCTAAACCCTAAACCCTAAACCCTAAACCCTAACCCTAAACCCTAAACCCTAAGCCTAAACCCTAAACCCTAAACCCCTTAGCCCTAAACCGTAAACCCCAAACCCTGTACCCCATGTGTCGCTCCAGCAGGCACCCGGATCGCCTGCTCCTCGTATGCCGCCGCTGATAGCCATGGACATCTAGGGGCCCTCAAGGCACCAAGGCATCGCAAAGCCAAGAATCTAGGGTTTAGGGATTTAGGGGTTTAGGGTTGAGGGGTTGAGGGGGCTTTAGGGTTTACAGGTAGGGAAAGAGGTTTGGGTGAGGGCAATGTATGGTTTAGGATTCACACCCAGATTTTTGCTAGTTACTTCAGACCATTGGGGCTCCGGGTTAAGTTGAGGGTTCTAAACTCTAAAGAACTTGTAACCCTAAGCCCCAAGCCCCAAACCCCAAACCCTAAACCCCAAACCCCAAACCCAAACCCTAAACCCGAAACCCGAAACCCGAAACCCGAAGCCCAAACCCTAAACCCTAAACTCTAGACCTTTGTGTGCTTGGGTGCCCTGAGTTCGACTTCCGGCACCTGCGAAGCAGGCTTTGCCCTTTTTTCGCATCGTTTAGCTTCCGTCCAATGGGGGGGGGGTAGGGCTTGAGGGCTTGGGGGGGTTGAGTTCAGGCCAAAGGCCCCCGCGCTGGTGCTTAAACTGCGTGAAAGTTTGGGATTGCTTTGTTACCGTTCTGATGCTCGATTACTCCCTGGACAGACTTGGGCAAGATGTGCTGCTATTGGCCCGGAAAGCAGGCGCAGGCCGACAGCAGCAACGTTTGGCTAGAGACGTTCGGGTGAAACTAAGGGGGGTTTCGGGTGCAGGGCCCGCTGCCTCCCTCTGCCTTTGACGGTGACCGTTGCTGCGTTAGGATGCACCCTGGCTTGGGTTTGTGGGGCGGGTCTGGCGCTCTCTAGGGCTCTAGGAGGGATCTCGGGTTCAAGAGGTCCCGGGTGCCAAGGGCTTCTTTCTCTATGCCACATTGTCCGGTTTGTTGTTGTCTTGTTGGGGCGAAAATGTTGGACGACAAGGGTTGGCTTTGACTCCTGAACCTTCAACCCTGCTGGAGTTGTGGTTGCGGCCCCTATGAGCGCAGGGTTGAGGGTCCCTCAACCCCGCAGCCAGGCCCCCATAAACCCTACACCCTAAACCCTAAGCCTAAACCCTAAGCCCCTTCAACAGTCGGTTGAGTTGAGGGGTGTGGCAACCAGAAACCCGAGCCAGGGAAAGCTTAGCTAGCTGCGTGCCGATGGGAACGGAGCCGATGTGGAGGCTTGCAAAGGCCCCTAAAAGCCCAAGCTCGCGGGTTCTTCGGGCTTTAGGGTTTGGGGTTTAGGGAAGTCGGATATTCGATACCCCCTAAGATGCTTTTGGAAGGCATGATAGGGGGAACCTCTTGAACCCAACAGACGCTCCAGGGCCCATGGCCACGTTATAGCCTTTGGGCATCTCCATAGTTCCCGCGAGCGCACGAACTGGTCAGGGCCAGTGTTTCTTGAATCTTTAGAGTTCGGGGTTTAGGGGGTTTTCAGAGTTTGGGGTTTAGGGGAAAGGAGGGAACAGCCGGCTGTTTAGGTGTTTGGGAAATTTGCCGGGGTGCTTGAAGTGAAATATCCCTAACCCCTACATAAACCTTAACCCCTAAACGCAAAACTAGGGTTAGGGTTTTCGGGACTGCAGGGGTGAATCAGTGAAGCGCGAGCAGAGGACCGTAAGGTGCTGCGCGTGTTTGCGGGCGGGAGATGCCTGAGAAGCGCACTGCGCCCGCAGGTTTCGCCGGCGTGGAGGGGGGGGGGGGGAACAAAAAGTGGAGCTTGAGTCAGCTTGCCGCTCGGCCTTGTGAGCCCTCTGAAGACCCTAAGCCCCAACTCCCTGGCATGCAGCAGAGGCTGCAGGTTCCCTAAACCCTGAACCTTCTCACAAAACAAGTTCTTAAACCATTCCCGGCCCCATGAAGGCCCCTCGAAGACTCGGAGTCCTGGGTGTCCAACTTGACGTTAGCTCGTGCTATTCGGGATTTAGGGTTTAGGGTTCAGGGTCCACCGTTCAGGGCTGAGGGCTTGGTAGCAATAGACCCCAAAACCCCCCCCAGCCCGAACCCCAAACCCGAAACTCCAAACCCCAAACCCTGAACCCCAAACATCCTTGAGCCCTAAACCCTAAACCCTAAACCCTAAACCCTAAACCCTAAACCCTAAACCCTAAACCCTAAACCCGAAACCCTAAACCCTAAACCCGAAACCCTAAACCCTAAACCCTAAACCCTAACAGTAACCCAAGGCCTCTGGCAGCCCCCTTTCGAGCCGGTGGCACCTCCCTTCGCCAGGTGAGCTGCCTCTTGAGGGTTTACCCTAAACCCTGAACCCTGAACCCTAAACCCTAAACCCTAAACCCTAAACCCTAAACCCGAAACCCTAAACACTAAACCCTGAACCTTGAACCCCGAAGCCCTAAACCCTAGAGGGGCTTCATGTGGGGCGCTCAGGGGTGAAGGGCTTTTAGGGTTGAGGGTTTCAGGGTTCCGGGGTCTTTGGGAGGTTAGGTTGAAGGCCTCTTGGAGGCTTCGGGGCCTTTAGGGCCCTTTATTGAGGTTTGGGACTGAACCCTAAACCCGAAACCCCAAACCCTAAACCGCAAACCTGAATGGTTTGACGATGTCTGGAGTTGACGGGTTGGGGTCGCGTAGATATTGTGGGGTTGTTGGGGAGGAGTTTCTGGCCTCACCACTTAAACGCTCAACACCTTCAGCCCCCCAAACCCTTAAGTTTCGGGTTTATCCCCCCAAACCCCCCAAACCCCCCAAACCCCCCCAAACCCCCCAAACCCACCAAACCCCCCAAACCCCCAAACCCCCCAAACCCCCCAAACCCCCCAAACCCCCCAAACCCCCCACCCCCCAAACCCCCCAAACCCCCCATACCCCCCAAACCCCCCAAACCCCCCAAACCCCCAAACCCCCCAAACCCCCCAAACCCCCCAAACCCCCCAAACCCCCCAAACCCCCCAAACCCCCCAAACCCCCCAACCCCCCAAACCCCCCCAAACCCCCCAAACCCCCCAAACCCCCCAACCCCCCAAACCCCCAAACCCCCCAAACCCCCCCAAACCCCCCAAACCCCCTAAACCCCCTAACCCCCCTAACCCCCCTCACCCCCCAAACCCCCCAAACCTCACCCCCCAACCCCCCAAACCCCCCCAACCCCCAAACCCCCAACCCCCCAACCCCCCAAACCCCCAACCCCCCAACCTCCCAAAACCCCCCAAACCCCAAACCCCCAAACCCCCCAAACCCCCCAAACCCCCCAAACCCCCAACCCCCCAACCCCCCCAAACCCCCCCCCCAACCCCCCCAAACCCCCCAACCCCCCCAAACCCCCCAACCCCCCAAACCCCCCAACCCCCCAGACCCCCCAGACCCCCCAAAGCCCCCGAAAAACTGCATCTCTGCAGAGGCCAGCGATGCCGCGGGAGTTTGGCAGAGGTGCCTAGCAGACTCCGTCACAGAGCGGTTGAGGGTTTACGGGTGAAGCTTTGCGGGTTCAGCGTTTGGGGAAAGATCGTCGAAGCCCTTTGGCTGAGAAGTTTCCCCCCTGAGGCCCTAAACCCCCGCAACCCCGAACGACCCTGGACCATAAACCCCGGAACCGGAGATCCCCGCAACTCCTCAACAACAGACCGCTGACCCCTCAACTCTGGCAGTATCCCCTCAAAAGCCCTCCGTAAGACTTCGGAGCGTGCTGAAGATGTGTCGTTTTTTTTGGCGGGAGGAGGAATGCGTACCTTGTGTTGGCAAGCAAGTATATATATATATATATATATAGATATAGATATAGATATAGATATAGCACAGGACAGCAAACCGTCAGCCCTACGACGAAAAAACTTTCCGTGGTTACCGGGTAGCCCACGGGGGCAAGATGCGAGGCCGAATGCAGGAGCCGCAAACGGAGGACCCCCTCCCCCGGTGGGATGAGGTTTGTTCTTGTTTTTGTTTCAACAGTTTCGGGGTTGGGCGGGGGGGGGTGAGGGCTCCGGGAAGGACACAGGGTGCAGGGTTTGGGGTGTTCGGGCTTGGGGTTGGGCTTCGGGGCCTGGAGGGCAGAGGGGGGGGGGGGCTACGAGTTGACCCTGAACCCCCATAAGGCTCGCTGCCCTGCAGCACAATACATGCGGTTTTGAAGTTCTATGCTGCAACCTAGCCAAGACGTCCCTAAATCATTGACCCTGAGTGATCCCGCCGTGGCCGTGCCCTCACTGGCCTCAAGCCTGGAGACCCATGAGTTGGGATGTTTTTAGGAAAGATTCTAACAGCCCTTAATCGGGATTCTAGTACCCCCGCTCTTCTAATCCCAATTCAAGGATCCTTCGTTTCAGGAAAAACTTACATTAGGAAAAACTTACAGCGCATCCCAGGACCCTCAAGCCCAAGACCCCCTGGAGGAGCTCCAAAACCCTAGAAGCCCCAAACCCCAAGCCCCCCCGTACCCCGAAACCCCGAACCCCCGAAACAGCTAAACCCCAAACCCTAAACCCTAAACCCCAAACCCCAAGACCCCAAACCCCAAGACCCAAACCCTAAACCCTAAACCCAGGACGCCAAGCAGCAGCGCCTTTTCGACCTCTTAGGAGAGGAGAGCCCAGGCTCGCTCCAGGGCCCCCAGAGGACAGATGATCTTTTTCTTTTGAGGGGGTTTAAGTTTAGGGTTTAGGGTTTAGGGTTTAGGGTTTAGGGTTTGGGGTTTAGGGTTTAGGGTGTCTCAATGAGTGGGCGCGCTGGTGCTGAAAGCACCCAGGCGCGCGCCCCGAGTTGCATAAGCCCACCCCCGCTGGCGCTCCACCCTCGCCTTAACCTCTACGGGTTTAGGGTTCTTTTGAACTCTGATCGTGCTTTGTTATTTTTCTCTTGTCTATTGGTTGGGTTTAGAAGCTCGGCATCGATGCCGATTAACTACCCTGAAGCTCGCAGCCCCTAGGCATTGCAAGGGAGATGTCTATCAGTCGAGGGCTGCTGGGAGAGCCAAAAGTCAGAGGTTTGGGCTTGGGGTTGGCTGCCGCCTTCGCCCTCTGTGATGCTGCGTGTTGGGCGGGGGTTGGAAAACTTGCTTGGAAGGGCGTGAATCAGAAGTTTGCCTCATTCGAGGGCTTCTGGGAGGGCCAAAAAGTCAGAGGTTTGGGATTGGGTTGGCTGCCGCCTTCGTGCCCTGAAGTCAAAGGGGTGGGATGGGCGGTTGCTGCTGCCTTCGCTTTCGCTGATGCTGCAGCTGGACCTTGTTGGAGTCGTGGTGGCCTTGTGAATCATTTTAAAAGTGAAAAACCCAAAGGTTTGGGCTTGGGGCTGGCTGCCGCCTTCGGAGTTGGTGATGCTGCGTCTTGTTGGGGATCTGGATCCCTAGCTTGAAAGGGCCAGGCACCTCAGGCCAAGGCCTGTTTTTCAGGCAGGGTAAGCAGATCCAGTCCCAGGCAGGGCCACAGCCTCCCAGCAAGTTTTTCTAAAACTTAAAAACCCGAAGGTTTGGGCTTGGGGCTGGCTGCCGCCTTCGCCCTTGCATGCTGCGTCCTGTGGGGATCTGGATCCCTTGCAAAAATCCTCAGACCAAAGCCAAGGCCAGAGCCAGGGCTCCCAGGCAGGGGCTCCCAGGCAGGGCCTTCCAGGCAGGCCTCCCAAACAGGGGAGCAGGGGCCTCTAGGCAAGGGGCTCCCGACCTCCGAATAAAGGGGAGTTCCCAGGCAAGGGTCTTTTAGGCAGGGGCCCAGGCAGGGGCCTCCCACAAAGGGGCCTCCCACATAGGGGCCTCCCACACAGGGGTCTTTTAGGCCTCCCAGGCAGGGGCCTCGCAGGCAAAAGCCTCCCCAGGCAGGGCCTCCCAGGCAGGGCCTCCCAGGCCTCCCATCCTCCCAGGCTGGGGCCTCCCAGGCGGGCCTCCCATCCTCCCAGGCAGCCCAGGCAGGGGCCCCAGGCAGGGGCCTCCCAGGCAAGGGGCCTCCCACACAGGGGCCCCTCCTGAGGCAGGGGCCTCCCACCAGGCCCCTGTCCCAGGCAGGCAGGGGCCTCTCCCAGGCAGGGGCCTCCCAGGCAGGGAGGTTGCTAGGCTTTAGGGTTTAGGGTTTAGGGTTTAGGGTCCGCGCCCATTGTGGTTTGGGCCCTGTGGGGTGGTGTGGTTGGGGTTTGGGGTTTGGGGTTTGGGGTTTGGGGTTTAGGGTTTAGGGTTTAGGGTTTAGGGTTTCGGGTTTAGGGGTCCACCGCACAGCTGCGGGACTGGAGCTCCGTCGCCTGCCGGAGGGCTTCTGGCTCCGGAGCGGCCTCGCCTGCCGCCCTGCTCGACGGCCCCGGGCTCACTCAGTTTAGGGTTTAGGGTTTAGGGCAGGAGAAGCCTTCAGGGGACGCTGATCCTTGAGGCTTCTCAGGGGCGTAGAGGGTTCAGGGCTTGAGGGGTTGCAGAGATGGAAAAGGTTTTGGGGCTTTAGGCGATGTAGGGATGATGGTTTAGGGGCAGTCCCGAAGCCGTAGTTCCTATTTAGGGTTTAGGGTTTAGGGTTTAGGGTTTAGGGTTTGGGGTTTGAGGGGTTTGAGGGGTTTGAGGGGTTTGGAGTATGGCATGGTTTGGGGGTTTGGGGGGTTTGAGGGTGTGGGGAGTGCAGGGATCGCTGAGTTAGGGTTTAGGGTTTAGGGTTTAGGGTTTCACTCTGCCTCGGCAAAACAGGGGGCAGCGGTAGAAAGCGGTCATTCGGCATCCAGCCATGCAAGAGAAGAGAGAAACCAGAGTTAGCTGCACAGCCAGGGTGCATCAACACATGTGTTACTCAGCTACCCTAGAGGCAAACAGCGAGGCGTGGGCTCAACTCTAAACACGAAACCTCAAAACCCAAAACAAGCCTTTCGGGGCTGCCCCTTAAACCTCGCAATGGCGCCTTCGTTGCGACTCTTGACGCTGCTGTGGTTGGCGCGAGCCGACGAGGCACCCGTACAGGCACGCAGGGAGGGCTTTCAAGCCCTAGCCGCAAACTCTCAACGCTGCAAGCCGAAGCCCTTAAGCCCCTGAAAAACCCTCAAACCCTGACACGCCTACACCCTCAATGAAACCCTTAAACGCTTCAACTGAAGCCCTGAACCTCCTAAAGCCCTGAGGCCCTTAGCCTCAGCCAAAGCATCCTGTTGGGGGTCTAGGGTTTGGGGTTCAGGGAGGGCCCCATTCTCTGGGGCCCAGTGCACCCGAAACGCTAAACCCGAAGCCCAGTTTTTTGAGTTGGGTGTTGCAGGGTTTCTGGGGGTTTAGGTGTTTTCTGCCACCGAAACCCACAACATCTCAAGTCCGCACGCTCTGTAGGAGTTCAGGGTTTTGAGGGTTCAGGACCCTAAGCGCCAAGCCCGAAACCTTAAGCCGCCTTAAGCCCATATAAACTAATGAATCCTACGCACCCTAAACCCAAAACCCAAAACCCAAAACCCAAAACCCAAAACCCTAAACCCTAAACCCTAAACCCTAAGCCCTAAACCCTAAACCCTAAACCCTAAACCTTGTGCAGCACCGAGTGAGCGGAGGCCGGTTTGCGAGGAGCACGCGCGCCGACGCCGGACTATCAGACGCGCGGCGGCTTAGGGCGGGAAGGATTCAGGGTTCAGGGTTTAGGGTTTAGGGTTGAGGGTTTCGGGTTTAGGGTTTACGGGTGGAGAGCATGAAATCTTCACATGACTGATGTGGAGGGATGCCTCTTGTACCTACTTGCTGCACGTATTTTTGTGTGATTCCTCCAAGCCACTAGACCCCAAACCGTAAACCGTAAGACCCTAAGACCCGAACATCCTGTAAGACCCTGAAGCCCTAAGACCCTACAAGGCCTTACAAGGCCCGATAACGCCCTAGAAGACCCTATAAGACCCTAAGCCCCTTAAGCCACTTCGACCCCCTTAAACCCCTTAAAACCCCTTAAACCCCTTAAGCCCCTTACACCCCTTAAGCCCCTTAAGCCCCTTAACCTCTCCGACAGACCCCCTGGACCCCAAAAGCTCTCGGTTCCTCTGCAAGGAAGTGTGGCGTTATTGGGAGACCGGAGAAACGCCAGGAGCCTACAGGTCCGCAGACCAAGATCGCCGCTTCGCGCAAGCAAAGGTGGGTTTAGGGTTTTAAGGGTTCTTAGGGTTTAGGGTTTAGGGTTCTTAGGGTTTAGGGTTGAGGGTTTAGGATTTAGGGTTCCGGGTTTAGGGTTGAGGGTTTAGTGTTTAAGTCGAGGGTTTAGTTTACGGTCTAGGGTAGGTTGGAGTTTAGGTTGCTTGGGTTGTTTAGGTATTGTAGCGTTGAAGGTGTTTGGGCTTCAAGTAGGGTTCAGATCTTCAGGTTTACGGTGTTTGGGGGTTTCCGGGTTTAGGGTTCAGGGTCTACCCTAAACCCTAAACCCGAAACCGTAAAGCCTAAACCTTAAGCCCTGAACCCTGAACCCTATACCCTAAACCCTAAACACTAAGCCCTGAACCCTAAGTTCATCCTCACCACCAGTCTTCTTTTGTAGGGCTTCCGTCGCCCCCCCGCCCCCCCCCCCCTTGACTTGGGAGGCCCTGTACCTGAGACCTTGCGACTACCCTTGGCACCCCTAAGCCCTAAGCCCCTAAGCCCTAAACCCTTCAGATTTCGGGGTGTTTTGTTTGGGATTTACGGAGAAAAGGTCGTGCATAGCCACCTCCCCGGTTGTGGAGCTTTCAAAGCCCCCAAAAGGCCCCAAAAGCCCTCCAACGCCCGACAATCCCCGTCGACTAAACCCTAAACCCTGAATCAATTCTCAGACTGATGCCCCAGAACTGGCCTTCCTGCCCCTGGTGGCTTGGCTTGCGTTTTAGGGTGTAAGGTTCGCCCATGGTGTAGGCTTTAGGGGTTTAGGGTGTAGGGGTTGAGGGCTCGGAAACTCCTAAACCCTAAACCCTAAACCCTAAACCCCAAACCCTAAACCCTAAACCCTAAACCCTAAACCCTAAACCCTAAACCCTAAACCCTAAACCCTAAACCCTAAACCCTAAACCCTAAAACCCTTAAAACCCTAAACCCTAAGCTGAGGTCCACGGTCACGATGCGGGGCAGTGCGTGTGGAGGTGGCAGGCCAGGTGTTGGAAACTTACGGGCTCCTGTAACCCTAAACCCTAAACCCGAAACCCGAACCCCTAAACCCTAAACCTAAACCCTAAACCCTAAACCTTGAACCCTAATTTCAACTTTGGGGGTTTTTGGTTTTCGTCCCAGAGCCCCTACCCGAGGTGAGCATCAATGAAGACAGTGTGGGCCAATTCTGCGGCGGCACGCTGATCGCACCGGGTTGGGTGCTTCTCGGCGAACGCTTTGAGATGTAGGGGGGCCTCGACTACAGCTTAAATCAGCCCCAAAACCTTAAACCTTGAACTGTGAAAGCCCTAAACCCAAAGATCCCCAAATCACACCCCCGGTTAAGCAGACCACGCAGTGGAACATGTAGCTTACGTCGAACTCTAGTTGTAAAAACGCTTGCGCGTGCCGCCTTGGCGCGCGGCAGGCGAAGGGAGGGGGGGCCTCAAGGATCCCCAAACCTTTTGCGTGCATTTTGGCGTGGTGTCTGTGTTAGGGGCCCAGGGGGAAGGAGATGCCTCTGGGCCCGAACCCCTGCGTCCGTAGGGCCCTAAGCCCCAGCCTTAGACCCCCAAAACCCTAAACCCCAGCCTTAGAACCGTAACCCCTAAACCCTAAACCCTAAACCCTAAGCCCTAAGCCTAAAACCCTAAACCCTAAGCCTAAACCCTAAACTAGAACCCTAAACCCCCTTCGTCCACCCTTCGCCCAAGAGGTTAACAGCAGCGCACTGCATCTCAGACATCCGCAGCGCCGCTTGGGCTGTCCCACACCCTGGTTCGGGGTTAGGGTTTAGGGGTTTAGGGGTTTAGGGGTTTAGGGTTTAGGGTTTAGGGTTTAGGGTTTAGGGTTTAGGGTTTAGGGATTAGGGATTAGGGTTTAGAATTTTGGGTTTAGGGTTTAGGGTGTTTCGGGTTTAGTGTTTAGGGTTTAGGTTTAGGGGTGGCTGGGTTCAGGGAGTAGTGTAGCTTCAGATTTTTGAGGGCTTTTGCGGTGCAGTTCAAGGTTTAAGACTCAAGGGGCGCTTTGTGTTCAGGGTCTTGGGGTTTGGGGCTTTAGGGGCTCTGGTGCTCAAGGGCTGACGGGCTTTGAGGGTTCACGGTGACGGGCTATAAGGTTTCGGGGAAAGGCCTTGAAAATTAGGTTTTAGGGGTCAAAGCCCTGTTGGCGCCTAACCCTAAACCCCGAAACCCTGAGAGTTTCGTATTTAGAGGCGAGCCCCAAAAAGCCGAAGCCCAATAATAATAATGATAATAATAATAATATTAATAATAAAAGAAAAGATATTAAAACTATTATAATAATAGTAAAAAAAAAGAAAGTGGATTATCAACCTTTCGACCCCGTGTATTGGACGCCCAAAGCCCTGAACCCCAAAGCTGCCCGAAACCCCGAACGCCCCAAACGCCCCAAATGCCCCAACTCGCCCCAAAACCCTAAACCCTAAGCCCTGAGCCCTAAGCCCTAAACCCTAAACCCTAAACCCCAAACCCTAAACCCTAAACCCTAAACCCCAAACCCCAAACCCTAAACCCCCAAAACTCCCTAAAACGCCAGAAAGTCAGTTTCCCGAGGCCTGTAAGGTCCGTGACCTGAAGGTCGGCGCTGGCACCTGGGGACGCAACCTCCAGGCCCCCTTTTTTGTTTTTTTTTAGGGTTTAGGGTTTAGGGTTTAGGGTTCAGGGTTTAGGGTTCAGGGTTTAGGGCTTAGGGTTCAGGGTGTCGGGTGTCGGGTTTCGGTTTCGGGGGGGTTGGGTTGAAGGGGTTTAGGGCTCCTGTGCTGCTTCGGGGGTTTCGGCTTCTTTTGGCCTTTATGGGTTTAGGTTTAGGCGGTTTCGTTTCTATTCTGTTTGTCTATTTTTTTAGGGGGGTGTGGGGGTGGATTAGGTGTCTAGGGGCTTAGGGGCTTGGAGTTTAAGCGCGGGCGGGCGGAGTCAGGGCTTCTGAGCCTTCGGGTCTAGGTTTGGAGAGTTCAGAGCTTACGGCTTCGAGCTCAAGAAGCTAGGAACGCCTCAAGATTGCAATAATAAAGGACAGGGATGTTCACCCTTATGCTAGCAGTCCTTAATGGGGATCATAGCACCGCCGATTTTTATCCCATTAAGGACGGTTCGTATATCTATGCGCACCTACTTCCAGAGGGGAACATCCCAAGGCATGTCACCCGATGCCCCCCTTCTCGAACCTCAGTGCCTGTATGCGTACCTAGTTCCAGAGGGGCTCGGGTGTGGGGTTTAGGGGACACATTTTCAGTACTTGAAAGTTGGCTTGGGGGGTTTTCAGGGCTTAGGGCCATCCCTCATCCCCTTCCTGCCGACCACAGGCAGAAGTGGGCACTGGGATGGGTGTGGAGCGCTACGTCAAGAAGATTTTCGTGCATCCGATGTGCCTTTTCCGGGCTGACGAGGGGGTTGGAAGGCTGAATTTTGGTCCGGTCCGGTTTGGGGCATGTGGGGCTTGGATTTTTCCTGGGTCTCGGGTTTAGGATTCAGGGTTTAGAGCTTGGGGTTTAGGGTTTAGGGGCCTAGGTCGTCTTGCCCCGGTTTGCCCCACAAATTGGATCACTCGAGTTGCGTTCGCTGGTGCAAACCTTAAAGTCTTGGCAGCCAAAACCCCGCAAGCTCGAAGGAAGCCTAGCAGCCTACTCCTTGAACCCTAAACCTAGAGCCTACAGCAGGGGTCGGCCCTTAGGATGTTTCTTATTTCCCTCATTGGGTTGAAGAGGATCGTACCTGGGAAGATGTTGCAGAGGGTTCTAAGGGTGATCATCATGGTGATGTTGCCGAGCAACTTGCCCGACTAGTACCTCCGAGGTACGAGCAGAACGTCCAGAACGACTACGACTTCGCATTGCTGCAGCTGGACAAGGCGGCGCAGCCATCAGCTGGTTGCTGGGGTTTTTACTCTACAGGGCTTTGCGCCCTAAACCCTAAACCCTAAACCCTAAACCCTAAACCCTAAACCCTAAACCCTAAACCCTAAACCCTAAACCCTAAACCCTAAACCCTAAACCCTAAACCCTAAACCCTAAACCCTAAACCCGTTCTGGGGCTTGGAGGGTTGTTTAGGGACCCAAGGTTCGGCCCCCACCCAGCAAGCCCATGAAGCACGCGGCCCAAGACCTGGCACCATTCGAGCTTTGCCTGTGCGGGGGTTTGGAGATTTAGGGAGAGATTTAGGGAACCCGAAGCCCGAAGCCCTTCATCCTTAGGCTTCAAGCCGCAAGGGTTTTTTGTTTGTGGGCAATTTTGGTGTCTGGAACCCCTGCTTAGTAGTGGTCTCCTCCCAAATGACAGGTGGCTTAGGAAGCTGGGGCACATGTAGAAAGGTCAAGGCCCAACCCCTAAACTCCTCTAAGCCATGCTGTGCCGTTGGACGTTGGACCCCAAGACCTGGGCCAACCGAAGCCCTGAACCCTAAAAGCCTAAAACCCCTAAAGTGCCTTAAGACCCCAAAAGCCCGAAAGCCTCAAGACCCTAAAACCCTCAAGCCCTAAACCCAACAACCAAAGCCCAAAGCCCTAAAACCCTAAGCCAAGAAAACCAGACCCACAAAACCGTAGAACACCAAAACCCTACAACCCACAAAAGCACGCACCCCCTTTAAATCTTCAAGAGTGGAAAACACAGGCAGTGCCCCTGAACGAGTGCATCGGCATTGCTTGCTTGCCGACGGCCGAGGGCGAGATGGGCACGCAGTGCCACCCGGTTGAGGGTTCAGGGTTCAGGGTTAAGGGTTCAGAGTTCGGGGTTTAGGGTTAAGGAGTTTAGGGTTTAGGGCCAGATGCACCTTCGATCGGGCTTGGGGTTGACAGGGAGTTAAGGGAGTTCAGGGAGTGAAGCGGTAAGGGCGTAGAAATCTTTCGGGTTTAAAGCGTAAAGATTAGGAACTGCTTACAGCGAGAAAAGTGCGTCGGTCTCAATTCTCGAACTTGTCAAACGTTTAGGGGTCTTGGCTTTGGGGGTTGAGGCTTTTTGGGGCTTTGAGAGCCGAACACACCCGAAAGCCAAAAGAAAACCCAAAGTTCCCCAAATCACTCTACTCCTAACACCCCAAAATCCCCAACGCCCCCCGCCCAAGACCTTCCCCACAAAAAAGCAACCCCAAAACTCCCCCCCCCCCCCCCGGCACCCAAACCCCCCAAAACCCTGCCTCAACACCTTTGTCACTCTACTCCTAACACCCCAAAACCCCAAAACCCCCCGTCCGATGCTTGAAAGGGCGTAGGCTGCAGGGTATCGGGGTGCCGCCCCCAGGTTCGATCACAGGCTGGGGAACCCTCCGATCCTCCGGGCCCACGCCCGACGTGCTGCAGGAGAGGGTTTGGGGTTTAGGGTTTGGGGTTTAGGGTTTGGGGTTTAGGGCTTGGGGTTTAGGGTTTAGGGTTTGGGGTTTGGGGTTTGGGGTTTAGGGTTTAGGGTTTGGGGTTTAGGGTTTGAGTCTCGAATCGGGGTTCAGGAGCTGCTCACCCTGCTTCTACACCAGGAACTTCCCAGAGCTACCCCTCAACCGCAGGCCCCCCGCATCAGAGCGGGGGTGGAGAGAGGGGATTCTGGGGTTTAGGGTTTAGGGTTTAGGGTTCACGGGTCACCCCTCATGACTCCTGAATCCCTCCACCAAGCCCCAAAATGGCAAGCCCCGTGCCCAAGAGCCCAAAGCCTTGAACCCCAAATCCTTGACACTAAGCCTTGAACCCTAAACCCCAAACCCCAAACCCCAAACCCTAAACCCTAAAGCCTAAACCCTAAACCTTAAATCCTAAGCCTTGAACGCTGGTTTGGGGTGTTTAGGGCGGCTTATTTTTTCCTATGCCTGGTGCAGTCTCTCTAAAACCAAAATTTTCCTGGTACGCCAGGATGGCAAGATACCCGGCTGATCCCAAAACCGCCGAAACCCGAACTGTTAAAAGCCCCCTAAACCCTAAACCCCAAACCCCAAACCCCAAACCCCAAACCCTAAACCCTAAACCCTAAACCCTCAAAGCCGGCCTACAGGCCCCCCCAACTTGGCACAGGAGGCGCCGGTGACCTTGCTCAGCAGCACCTTGGCTGAAGGCCCTAAACCCTAAACTCTAAACCCTAAACCCTAGTGACCCTAAACCCTAGTGACCCTAAACCCTAAACCCTCCCTGAAGTTCCTTCTAGTTTAAAGCAAGACCAAGGCAAGGTCTGCGAGACGAACTACTCAAAGACGCAGGACGCTGCGGGGTTCGGTTCGGGTTTTATGTGTTTTGAGGGCTTCGGGGGGGTATCCAGCTCCTGACGCCTGTCCTGCGCACCGCAAGCCGCCCAAACCCTGAAACCCTAAACCCTAAACCTGACACCCGACACCCTGCGCAGGTTTCAGAGTTTGGGGTTCCGGGGCCTCAAGGGCTCGGCCGTTGATTCGCGGCCGAGTCCATCCTATCATCAGCCCTCTGCCCTAAGTTTTCGGGTTTGGGGTTTAGGCTTAGGGGTTGGGGGTCTCTCTACAGAGGGACGTAAAGGTGGTGTCCTGCAGCTGACCCTAAACCCTAAACCCGAAACCCTAAACCCTAAACCCTAAACCCTAAACCCTAAGCCCGAAGCCCGAAGCCCTAGACCCTAGACCCGAGACCCTAAACCCTAAACCCTAAACCCTAAACCCTAAACCCTAAACCCTAAACCCTAAACCCTAAACCCTAAACCCTAAACCCTAAACCCTAAACCCTAAACCCTAAACCCTGTTGAACAACCCATAGATGATGGGGGCAGGACGTGATCACCGCGTCGGGGCCTCAAGCAAAGGGCCCTCTTCGGGAGTAGGGGTCGGGTGTGCCGGTTGGGTGCATGGTTTAGGGTTTGCAGTTTAGGGTTTGCAGTTTAGGGTTTAGGGTTTGGGGTTTAGGGTTTGCAGTTTAGGGTTTAGGGTTTGGGGTTTAGGGTTTAGGGTTTAGACCTTAGGGTGTGGGGTTGAGGGTTGAGGGTTTGGGGTTTAGGGTGTAGGGTTACTCGGCTCTGGCGTCGGGTTCCTTTGTGACTTATATGTAGAACTGCCTTGCCCGTGACCAAACTAAGCCTCCGAAGTGCCATTGAGTTCAGGGGGTTTGTCCTAAACCCTAAACCCTAAACCCTAAACCCTAAACCCTAAACCCTAAACCCTAAACTCAGGGCCTAGGCCGCCCCCCTACAGAGGGGGGGCGGCGCTTAAGCCCTTCGACCTCTATGGCGAAGGTCGACCCAGGTCGCTTGCCCGCCTCCTGCAGCCAGGAGGTCGGTAGCACCCACGATGGGCCCGGTACCGGAGCAGGTTCTCCCGGGGACCAGTACTGGTCCCCTAAACCCCAAGCCCTTCACCCTGGATGGGGCTGGCATTTCGGGGGGGGGTACCCCAAGGCCCCCAGGCCAGGAGGACCCGGACCCCTCACCGCAGCGTGTCCAGGGACCAGGGGCCTCAGGCCAGGCCAGGCAGGGCGGGTGCTCAAAAACCTGCTTTTTTGGTTTTTTGCTGGCCTGACCCCCCAAAACCCCTGGGCCCCCCTGGGCCCCCCTGGGCCCCCCTGGGCCCCCCTGGGCCCCCCTGGGCCCCCCTGGGCCCCCCCGGGCCCCCCTGGGGCCCCCCTGGGGCCCCCCTGGGCCCCCCTGGGCCCTCTGGGCCCGCCTGGGCCCCCCTGGGCGCCCTGGGCCCCCTGGCCCCCCTGGGCCCCTGGACCCCCCTAAGCCCTCCCCCTTTCTGGGCCTCCCTGGGCCCCCTGCTGGGCCCCCCTGGGCCCCCCTGACCCCCCTGACCGCCCCCCCTGGACCGCCTGAACCCCCCCTGGGCCCCCCTGCACCTTTCGCCCCGGCCCCTCCTGGACCCTTTTTGGGGTTTGTGGGGGGATCCCCCTGCCCCTCGGCCCCCCCTCTGCGCTTCTGCCCTTGCCCGCCCCTGCCCTCCCCAGCCTCACTGAGCCCCCTGACCCCTTGCTTTTCCTCTGCTCCGCCCCTGGCTGCCCAGACTGACCCTGGCCTGGGCCCGTGGTTCTTCTCCCTCTGTGGAGGCTTGTTTTTTGTGAAAAGCCGTGACGGAATGAAGAAGTTTTATGTAAAGAAAGCAGTTGGCTTGAGTTTAGGCCTAAACCCTAAAAGGAATAGGTTTGGGTGGCTTTGCCGCCTTGGACGGCGTGGGGTGGGCGAAAAGTGTTAGATGGCCTTCCACAATCGGGCCAAAGCTGCTCTTCGCACCTCACGACGCTTTCGAGCTTGTTCCAAAACCTAACCTTCACAGCATCTACGCCCTATCACAGCAAACCCTAAACCCTAAACCCTAAACCCTAAACCCTAAACCCTAAACCCTAAACCCTAAACCCTAAACCCTAAACCCTAAACCCTCAACCCTGAACCCTAAACCCTAAACCCTAAACCCTACAGTAAACCCTCTTTCTTTTGTCACGGGCTGTAAAGGGGCTTTGAGCCTCTCAGGGTTTCAGGGCGTTTGATGAGGTGATTAGGGCTCTTCATCACCTTCCGAGCCCGCAGTTGAGAATCAGAAACTTCTTCCCTTCCATGATGTAACCGGGTTTAGGGTTTAGGGTTTAGGGTCCCCAAACCCTAAACCCTAAACCCTAACCCGAAACCCCAAACGCCACACCCTAAACCCTAAACCCTTGGGAGCCCCCTTGTCCAGTCGAGCCCAAAGCCTAACCCTAAACCCTTCAGGGTTTAGGGCCCCCACGACAGGCCTGTGAAGTACTTCAACAGCACACGGAAGCTTTAGGGTTTAGGGTTTAGGGTGTAGGGTTTAGGGTTTAGGGTTTCGGGTACCCCTTTACATGTCTCCGGGCGTGAGCGGACAAAGTGCTGCCAGGAACCCCAGCAGCCCACAACTGGAAGTTTAAAGCCTTGAAACCCGAAACCCTAAATCCCAAACCCTGAACCCGAAACCCCAAACCCTAAACCCGAAACCCTAAACCCGAAACCCTGAACCCTAAACCCCAGTCAGTAAACTAAACCCAAAGCCTCCAACTTTCACGAGGTCCATGCTCTGTGCTTCGGGCCATACCGCCGGTGGGGTCACGGACACTTGCCAAGGCGACAGCGGAGGCCAGGAAGGGTCACCGATCTGATCCTTAGGGTTTAGGGTTTAGGGTTTAGGGTTTAGTTTTTAGGGCTTTCGAAGAAGCTGGTGATGCGTGCTGCGTGAGTATGCGGAGAAAATGAAGTGGGTCTCAACAACCTCTGTTGCCGTGACGTGACGAACATGTTTGCGTGTGTTCTGTAAACTCCTTGTGATAGCATGCTGTTGTTTGAGCGGTTGGTATTTCGCAAGCTCAAAGGTTGTGAGCATCTGGTGTGTTTGGTTTGGGAGTTTAGGGATTCAGGGGTTTGGGGGTTTAGAGGGTCGGGGGTCGTTGGTTGTAGGGGATTGAGTTGCACAAGTGCCGTATTCACTGTTGCCGTGATAGTAGTACTGGCACAGGGTCGAATAAAGCATGGCAGTGGTAGCGCAGTAGCAGTCGATATCATCATAGCATATCATGACGCCATGCAGAGAGTAGAGTTACACATGGTAGAGGCCCTGGACGGGATTCACACCCAGGTCGTTCTTGAGAAGGTTTACGCCTGCCTGCGTGACTGTTCTGTGCGCCCTTCTTGCTTGCGGTCTGCCTTTGTGTCATTTCTAGCGGCTGGCGTTGCATTCGCTCCCTTATTGCTTTGTTGAAAACTGCTTGCCTCTTCTGCTGGAGTTTGGTCTTTGTTCCCCTCATTGGAAAGTTCTCCCTTCTTTCCTTACTCCCCCCTAAACCCGAAACCCCAAAACCCTAAACCCTAAACCCCAAAACCCTAAACCCTAAACCCCCAAGTCCTGAATGTGAGCGCGAGGCCCGCTGGTGTGCGAAGAGGGCGGCCACTACGTCCTCCGTGGGGTGCCAAACTCAGGTCTCGGGCTAGGGCTGTTAGGGTTTAGGCTTTAGGGCTTGGGGTTCGGGGTTTAGAGTTTAGGGTTTAGGGTTTCGGGTTTAGGGTTTAGGGTTGAGGCAGTTTAGGATTTGAGATTTAGGGATTGGGGTTCAGGGTTTAGGCAGCTTAGTCAGTTCAGTCGGTTTAGGCAGTTTATGCTGTTTAGGGCTTGGGTTTAGGGGGTTCAGGGCATCAGTTTAGGGCCATAGGTTCGAAAGGGCCTCCAGCTACGTGCGCCCTGAACCCTCAAGAGAGTTTCAGGCTCCAGGGGCAGGGCAGGGTTATGTTTCGGGCACACGCTTTAGGGTTCCGTGTGCCTAAACCCTGACCCCTGCCCCTAAACCCTAAACCCTAAACCCTAAACCCTAAACCCTAAACCCTAAACCCTAAACCCTAAACCCTAAACCCTAAACCCTAAATCCTAAACCCAAAACCCTAAACCCTAAACCCTAAACCCTGAACCCGAAGCCCTCTCCACCTCAGACCCGCAACCGCGCGAGGTAACCTCCTGGGGCCAGGGATGCGCGTATCCCAACTTCCCCGGTGCACCATGGCTGCGCTTCAGGTTGCGTTCAGGGATTGTAGGGTTTAGGGTTTAGGGTTTAGGGTTTAGGGTAATCGCTGTAGACCCTAAACGATTTAGGGGTTTAGGGTTCATGGGTTTGGGGTTTTCGAGATCCCCCAGAAATCCCAAGTTCTGAAGTTCCTAAACTCACAAAATCTCTGAGTGTCGAAAGCCCAAATGCTCTTCAGCAGGAGCCCCTAACCCCTACGCTACATGAAGTCATGAAGTAGAGTTCATGTCGTGTGTTTTGGTGAGTGTATAATATGGTTCTTTAGGAGTACGGGTGAGTGTGCAAGAAAAGTGCACAGATTGGGTGCCTTCTGGTGGATCAGAGCAACAGAAACCCCACAACTCACGGCAAGCCTGCATCCCTAAACCCTAAACCCTAAACCCTAAACCCTAAACCCTAACCCTAAACCCTGAACCCTAAACCCAAAACTAGAGTTCAAAGACAGGTCTACGCGCGTGTGCAGAGCGTGGTATCCTGGCTCCGGGATGCCTCCTGGCTTCGATCGCTGGAGAGGGTTTAGGGTTTAGGGTTTAGGGTGAAGGGCCACAAGGCTCAGGGTCTTCAGGGTTTTTTGCGTGGTTCCTGTGCGGTGTAGCAAGCCCTGAACCCCCTAGACCCTAGACCCTCGACCCTAAACCCTAAACCCTAAACCTTAAACCTTCAATCCCGATTCGTTTGCTGGCCTTTACAATGCCAGGGTGCGGAGCTTCAAGCTTGGGCCGCTTTCCCCTTCTAGTCACAGCTGCCGCAATAGGTAAGTGCAGGTAAACATATATATATATATATATATCTCTCTCTCTACATATATATATATATATGTATGTATGTCTGTGTATGTATGTATGTATGTATGTATGTATATATGTATATATACGTAGGACGGTCCCAGGTGAGTAGTTTCCTCCTATGACAGCCCCGTAAAAGCCCTCTACTGTGCATACGCGGGCTGGTGAAGATTTGGCTGCGCACCTGTGGCTATCCTTCCCTGTAGTCAGCAATATCATCCTTACCTGGGCTCCTGCTTCTACATGGTTTTGCGCATTCTATACTGGGGTTTAGGGTTTAGGGCTTAGGGTTTAGGGTTTAGGGTCTAGGATTCTATACTATGTCACCCTATCATCGTAGATTTTCTGAGCTCCTCGACAAGATCCCAGTCATTTCGGGCTGGTTCCAGAAGCTAAGGGCGGAACATCCTAAACCCTATAAGCCCTAAACCTACAACCCTAAACCCTGCTGCTTGGCCGCGCTTTGCGCTTGTGAAACAAAGCATCAGGGCTGTTCTCCACTATTCGGATTCACGGGTTTAGGGTTTGGGGTCTACAAGGAGGGTTTAGAGGCATGGTAGCTACTGCAACATAATTACAGCAATAACCTTTCAGGGTTTAGGGGTTCCTTGCTTCCAGGGTAGGCTGAGGGCCCTAAACCCTAAGGCCTACGCCCTAAACCCTAAACCCTAAACCCTAAACCCTAAACCCTAAACCCTAAACCCTAAACCCTAAACCCTAAACCCTAAACCCTAAACCCTAAACCCTAAACCCTAAACCCTAAACCCTAAACCCTAGACCCGGCGGAGGGCATCTCGTCTCCGAAAGGTCATGGCAGGGAAGGTGGAGAAGGCCTACGTGAATGATGAGGCCATGATGCCCGAACCCCAAACACCCTGAACCCTGCACCCTAAACCCTAAACCCTAAACCCTAAACCCTAAACCCTAAACCCTAAACCCTAAACCCTAAACCCTAAACCCTAAACCCTAAACCGCCCGAACCCCAAGCACCCTGGTCCCACTTGGGTTTTCCTGAAAGCAAGATTCCCACGCAGCGACGGGACCCTGCCCCCCCCCCCCCCCCCCCCCCCCCCCCAACAGGGACCTTCACTTTGAGAACGTGCCAAAACCCAAGACTAGCCCTCGGATTTTCTGGGTGTTTCGGCTATTGGGGGGTCGCCCTCGTTGCAGGAAGGGGGCTGGGCTACATTCGGGTTTCGAGCATCCTTAAACCCTGACCCCTACGCCCAAAGCTCGAACCTGATTTCCACCCCCACAAGACACCCTATATGTCGGCTTGCACTCCCAACGGTCTTCCAAGCTCTCGGACTTCAGTAGCCTTAAACCTAGATTCTGGACCTGGATAACCCCAAAACTCCAAAACACTTGGCCGAAATCCTAAAGCCCCACACACCCTAAGCGGTCACAGGCGCACGAAAGACCCGGGCACGGTTCCTTCATGTCGTTGTTTCTTCTTGTCGTTCTTTCTTTATCCGTTTGTTTCTCTCTATGTCCTTCGTTCTTTCTTTACGTCTTTACTGTTGTGTGTCTGGAGCAGGGGGCAGCAACGCCTATTCATGGGGCGACTATGCCCAAAATGCTAGTCTGTACAGCAGTCCTGCCTCTTTGTGCAACGCAACTAATCTTCTGTCTGGGTTCAGGGTCAAGGTCGGCCGGAACGGTACGTATTACCCCCCGCGCCCCCCAACACCTCCGACAGTCCAGCAAACGACCGGGATCTTTGCGTGCCTGCTTCCCCCTCAAACCCCAAGCCCTAAGCCCTAAACCCTACACAGACCTCGGGTTTTTTTCGGGGTTTTGGGGGTTTAGGGGTTTGGGGGTCGGAGTTTCAGCAACAGCCCTAAACCCCTAACCCTCAAGAACACCTGGCCCCCTCAACCCCCGAAAGCTTCCCCAAACCCCTAAACCCTAAACCCTAAACCCTAAACCCTAAACCCTAAACCCTAAACCCTAAACCCTAAACCCTAAACCCTAAACCCTAAACCCTAAACCCCAAACAACCCCCAAACCCCCTAAACCCCTCAGAGAGGACGTGGACGTCTCTCACATCAACTTCCACGGCGCCATGTGGTCGGTCTGGGGCTCAAATCCCCGCGCAACATCTTGCACCCTAGACCCCCTTGAGCCCTCAACCCTAATCCCTAAACCCCAAGCCCTAAACCCTAAACCCTAAACCCCAAGCCCTAAACCCTAGACCCTAAACCCTAAACCCTAAACCTGAGCCCTGAAAGCCCAATGCCCTAAATGCCTAATGCTCATGCGTCTCTGAAGGTCTGGCGGGTGCCCTGTGAGAGGCGATTTCGGCCCTCATTTGAACCTCAGAAAAACCAGCCCGAAAAACTAACCCTAATAACCACACTTCTTCTACCAATATCCCTAAATGTAAACACAAATTGGCGATTTGATTCAAGTTTTTTCCCCCCGTGTTTCAGCACGAATTTGGCGATTTTGATCATTTCAGCCCCTCTGACCCCTTGACTCCCAGTTCAGCACGAATTTGCAATGTGATCATTTCGGACCCTCTGACCATTTGGCGCCCCCATTGTTCAGCACGAGTTTGGCGATTTAATGCGTTTCGGCCCCTCTGACCCTTTGGCCCCCCACATCGTCAGTACGAATTGGCAATTTGATTCCATTTCGGCCCCCTCAAAACCCATTGTTCACGCACTGCGGCCTCAGCGAGCCACACCGAAGCCTCAGGGCAACGGGACTGGATCTAGGACTTCGGGTTCATGGAGGGAATTAACTTGAGGCTGTGTGATTGAGTGGCCTTCTGGTGCGTCAGAACGAAATAATAATAAATTTACGTACGTAATGTACTGGGATTCTTTGGGAGGAGGTGATTGTTTCCGTTGCCTAACACACACCACCTCACACACAGAGGACAACCCACACACGCCACACACAGACAGAGACCACACACACTACACCACCACACACGCCCACAAACACAGACACACACACACACACACACACACCACACACCACACACACACACACCACACAACACAACACCCCCCACACACACACAGACAACACGACAAACAGACACACAGACAACAGGACACACCACACACTACAGACACACAGACACACAGACCACAGACACCACAGCCACACAGACCACACAGGACACCAGACACACAGACACACAGCCCCACAGACACACAGACACACACAGCCAAACACAGGACACACACAGACACAAACAGACACAACAGACCACACAGCCACCACACAGCACACACAGACACACCCACCACACACAGACACATCACTACACATGATCACACACCCACACACCATGAATACTATACTATATGCACAGACCACACACAACCCACACACAGCCACAGACACAGACACAGACACACAGAACAAGGACAAAGACACCACACACACACACACCACAACTACCACACACACACACCACACACACCCCACACACCCACACGACACGCCCACCGCCCAGCGCCACGCAACCGCCACACACACACACAACACACAACACACACACCCACACACACGCACACACACACACACACACACCACACACACACCACCACACAAACAAACACACACACCACACCCACACACCACACACACACACACACACACACACACACACACAACCACAGACACACCACACACAAACACACACACACACACACACACACACACACACACACACATCACACACACACACACACACACACAAACACACCACACACACAACACAAACCACACCACACAAACAAACCAACACCCCACACTATCACCCCACAAAACACACACACACAATCACACACACACACACACAGCAACACACACACACACTACACACACCACACACACAAACCACACAACACACACACACACACACACACACACACACACACACACACGCCCCACACACACACACACACACACACACACACACATAAGCACACAACACCAC
>CAJNDS010000308.1:0-82500 GCA_905221605.1 Symbiodinium natans | reverse complement strand
TTAGGGTTTAGGGTTTAGGGTTTAGGGTTTAGGTGTAGTTATACTATAGTGACCGCCGAAACCCTATTCTAATTATTCAGGCCCTTACATTAGGGGCTTATGGGGGCTTCAGGGGGGTTGTTGAGGGCCCCAAGCCCGAAACTTCACTCCTACACCCTGAGCCCTAAAGTTTAGGGTTTAGGGTTTAGGGTTTAGGGTTTAGGGTAACCCACCCCCGAAACTTGTTTGGTGAATCCTCCAGATCGCCAGCAAAGCCGAATACCAGGACTTTTGAGGGTTTGGGGGTTCATTTTGGGGGTTGAGGGCTGGGGTTCGGGGCCGGGCTTTGGCCCTTTGTGGAGGAGTACTACGACATACTCCAGATCAACTGCCGCAGTTTCTCCGGCAGCCATGGACCAAACGGGACGCTGGGCTCCAGCCCCAAAGACCCTAAACCCTAAACCCTAAACCCTAAACCCTAAACCCTAAACCCTAAACCCTAAACCCTAAACCCTAAACCCTAAACCCTTAACCCTTAACCCTTAACCCTTAACGTCCAAGGAGCGATATACCTAGATTTACCCTAAAGGCCCCAAACCCCAAGGGTTTAGGGTTTTGGCTTTGGGGTTCAGGGTTGTGCTTACTCGGCCAAGTTGGCACTATATGACAGGCTTAGGCGGCCCTTATGTCCGAAACGCACACGAAGCGGGGGAAAGCCTAGTCAAGATGTTTCAGGACTGTGCCGCACTCCACCATTACGTGGTCTTCGGACGACTCAAATGGCGCTTCTTGGCTTGGGCCAGCGAGGGTTTAGGGTTTAGGGTTTAGGGTTTAGGGTTTAGGGTTTAGGGTTTAGGGTTTAGGGGAGGGACTTGCGGGTTTCAGGGCGTTTGAGGGCTCTTCGCTTGGCAGCCAAGAGCCCCCCTTACACCTCAGATAGACCCTAAACCCTCTTATGCCTTAAAGAAACCCTAAACCCTAAACCCTAAACCCTAAACCCTAAACCCCACAACCCCCCTCCTAAGCCTTAAGAAGCCCGAAGCCCCAAGCCCTTCAAAAAAAAAAAAGAAAAACCCAAGCCCAAAGGCCGTAATCGTTCTGCAGGGCACCGGGTGGCGCTTGTGCCCCGCTTCATGAGCTCTGAGCCAGGGTTCAGGTTGGGTTTGGGGGCTTCGGGTGTCGGGTTTAGGTTCACAAGAGGCTTATCTCGGAAGCTCCCGTATCAAGGGGCATAAGGGACCCTTCATCTTCTTCCTCTATATAGCCCCTGTCTAGACCTTATATAATATAAGGGGTCCTTCTTGTAGTCCCTTCTTGACCGTAGCTTGGAATTCGATGTGCACTCCTGTACATGGGGCTCTCCTGTGAAGCTTTGAGAGCCGAGAGGTTGTGCCAACCAGCCTTGGCCTACACCCTAAACCCTAAACCCTAGACCGTAGACCCTAGACCCTACACCCTACACCCCTAAACTCTAAACCCTGAGAGAAGCAAGTTACACAAAGTGTTGCGCTGAGAATCTTGTGGCGCCTTGGTCTTCATTGAACGCTGTGTCCCTCGTTGCTCGTTGCTGTCACTTTTTGGGAATATCCGGACTCAACCCTAAAACCTAAACCGTAAACCCTAAGCCCTAAACCCTAAACCCTCAGCCAGAAAGTGGCCATGCAAAGAATGGATTCCTATCCACAGGAAACAGGAAGGTTTAAAATGCACAGTCTCAAATCCTAAATATCCTAAATTAGTTGGTCTTAAGTCCTAACCCCCAAACCTTATGTCCAACATCCAAGCGCACACGCTTTGATAGGAGTGTTTCCCACCCTTGAACCCTAAACCCTAAACCCCTTTTGTGTCGCTCATGTGCACTAGATGCAGCTCTCGTGACAGCTCCGGGCCTGTTTGGGGTTTAGGGTGTCGAGGTTTAGGGGCTGGGGGTAACGCCTGCAGCTCGACATACTTCAGGTATTTGGGGGTTTTAAAGTTTGTCTTTTGGAATTCAGCTTACCTTCTTCTGTAATTCTGAGCCTCAACCCAGGCAGACGTGCGGGCCTTGACAAGGGCTTGCTTGCATAGCCTCTCAGGAAGCCATTCTGCTTTCTCCGTAAAGTCTTTTGTCACCTACAAGCCCAAAAAGGGGAGGCTTGTCCCTGCAAGTTCGGGTCTCTCTTTTGCCTTTCACAAAGAAGCCAGAGGCGCTAGTTCACTTCCCCTCCTCGAGCGGGAGTTGTAAGTTAGGGTCGCAGAAGTACAGTCTCGGGTTGCTGCAAGGGACCTGCAAAAGGGGAAACCAGCCTAGGTCTGTTTCTTTTTCACGGTGGGGTGGGCACCTTGGAACAAAGATTCCCCCCCCTAAACCCTAAACCCTAAACCCTAAACCCTCAACCCTCAACCCTCAACCCTAAACCCTAAACCCTAAACCCTAAACCCTAAACCCTATACCCTATAACCCTAAACCCTAAACCTTTCGGCATGAGGAAGAGGCCGAACATGTGTACAGTCGCAATTCAACCGCAGGGTGCCCAGAATGCGTCTGGGGGCTCCCTGTGACGTAGTTCGTCGTTCCACGTGCCGGTGCTTCAGGGGAGGGTGCAGAAGCTGGATGACATAAAGCGAGTGTTCGTATGGGTCGACTCCCCTCACCCCCCCCTCAAGCACCAGTAAAGAGAAGATAGAGCGCACAAGGCGTGATCAGGAAAATTTAAGCGGTGCCGGGGCGTCATTGCAGCTCTCGCGAGGCATGGTTTCAAAGAAGCGCAGTTGCGCCGCCCCACGGGGGCCGCCACGCTCGTTCAGTGTTCGGGGATCTGCGGTGTCTAAGAAGTTTTTGGGTTATTTTGGACGGCGTTTTGCCTGACAAGTTCTGGGGTTGTGCGTTGGAACCGCTAGAAAAGCCCCCAGCCGAAACCCTGAACTCTTGAAAGAATCCTTAGACCCAGGTTCGTGGGCCTCGTGGGCTGCGCTTTCGGTCGGTGAGAGTTGCCAATGGGCTCTGCGCGGTTCGTCGTGTTTTGAGGGAACCCAGGTTTAGGGTTTAGGGTTTAGGGTTTAGGGTTTAGGGTAATGGCCCGCCTATTGTACTCGGAGGGTCAATGGGTACTTAGATGTAGGGCTCTGAGTAGGAAAGCTGTTGTTGAAGCCCTGTTTCGGGTACCTCTGACCCGAAAGCCCTCTCTCACGCTTGCAGCCCCTGAGACCACCAAAAAACCCTCAAAGCCAAAAGCAAAGGCTTCAGGGCTCGAGCTGTCCATGGCGCGATGTGCACCTCAAACCCTAAACCCCAAACCCTCAGTGACTCAACCCTAAACCCCAAACCCCATAAACCCTAAGCCCCAAACCGCCCAAACCCTAAGCCCCGTAAAGCCCCTGCCCAAGCCCTAAGCCCTAAGCCCCAAACCCTAAACCCCCATACAAACCCTAAACCCTAAGCCCCAAACCCCAAACCCTCAACCCGATAAACCCTTGTCCGAACCGTGCGCAGGCCTCTTGGGCGAGAGGTGGGGAGGGGGGGGGCGGGAGGGTCCGAACCGAAGTGCTCAAACCCTCAATCCTCAATCCCTTAGCCCTAGGCCGTAGACCCTAAACCCTCAACCCTCAACCCTAAACTTACCCTAGCCCTAAGCCCTAAGCCCTCAACCCTAAACCCTAAACCCTAAGCCCTAAACCCTAAACCCCGAACACTCAACTCGAAACCCCAGACCCGGCATCAAGCGTGCCTCACGTATTCCAGAAGGCCTCGCACCAAACCCTCAGCCCGAATGAGCCCAAAAATCCCTAAGACAGTGTGGGGTTTAGGGTTGAGGGTTTAGGGTTTAGGGTTTAGGGTTTAGGGGGCCTGAGGCTGAGGCGCAAAACCTTCTGCCAAACCCTAAGGAGGGTTCAGGGTTCAGGGTTTCGGGTTTCGGGTTTGCGGTCTAGGGTTTAGGGTTTAGGGCTCATGCAGAACCCATTTTCCCTGAGCCCCCAACCCTCCGAAACCGAGCCCTCGCAGTGTGTAGCCTGACATCCCAGAGACCTCAACCCTATATCCCCCTTGGCAATGATTTTGTATTTTTGTTTGTATAAAACCCAAGAGTATATTAAACATATTGTTTTGACTAAGGTTCTACGGGGAGCATAGCAACCCTCTAAGCCCCAAAGCTTCAAATTCTTAATGCCAGAAGCCCTCAACGCCCGATCTTCTGGTTCAGGGTTCGGGCTTTCGTATCACTTTTTTTGATGGCGTGGTTTCGGGGTTTAGGCTTTAGGGTTTCGGGGTTTTGTGTGCATCTTGGTTGTTTGGGAAGGGCCACAAAAGGACCGCAGAGTTTGAGGCTTTAGGGTTTAGGGTTTAGGGTTTAGGGTTTAGGGTTTAGGGTTTAGGGTGACGCTCGAACCCTGGCTTTGGCACCCTTTGTAGGGTTCGGGCTTTAAGGGTTAAGGGGTGAAGGGTTTGGGGGGCGCCTTGCACGTCCGAATTGAGCAATCTTCAGGAGCATGTGGGGGGGGCTCTGTTCTAACTCAGGGTCCCTAAAGTGACCCGCATCGTAGGATCCGGGTCCTTTTTGGTCAGTTTCTCAAGATACCGGTCCCTTTTGGGTACCCTGAATCAGAGGGGCCGCCCTGTCATAAGGACCCCAACATGGGTCATCTTTGGGAGGAATGACCATATCACCATCCATGAATTCCTGAGTGGCCGCCATCCGAGTCTCAGCAGGTCTGAGGGTTCACTGAACAGCCCCCCCCCGCCTCTCGTGCTCCTGAGACCACCATGGTCTCGGCTCGCTTCCATGCCCCTCGCCTGTCAAGCCCTGAGCCCTAAGCCTAAACCCGGTAACGCCCCTCCCTGCGGCCCCGTGTGTTTTGCACGTGTCATTTCGGCGTGGGACACCGGAAAACGCGAGAAACTCGAGGAATTTTACGCGTCGCATTCGCTGGACGTGTTTTGTCTATCCTCAAAATCACCACTGCCACCATGGGATCGGTGTTCTCTCGAACGAAAGCACTACGCACAGCGATGTTTTCGAGACGCGCGAGTCGCGCCCAAAATTTCCTTGTTTTTCGAACGCTGTTTTCGGGCGAAAACACTGCGCACAGCGTGCTTGTGCTTCTGTTGTACAGGCAAAGATGTGTGCAGAGAGGCGAGAATGCTACAAATACCAGTGTTGGGGCATCTTCGCCAAAGGCACGAACTTGTGCCCGCATGTCTTGTTCCATAATATGTTGCATAGAGAAGGAAAATGCTGTAAATACAAGTGTGTGGGGCATCTTCGCCAAGGGCATGAACGCTGGTAGCTGCGTGCCTTGTTCCATAATCGTCAAGCATCCTTGGCAAAACCGCTGTAAATACCGATGTTTTTGGGCCGGGTCGCCCCCCCCCCGCCCCCCCCCCGCCCCCCCCCCCCCCCCCGCCCCCCCCCCCGCCCCCCCCCCGCCCCCCCCCCCGCCCCCCCACCCCCCCCCGCCCCCGCCCCCACCCCAGCCCCAAACGCCTGAAATACCCTGAAAGCCAAACCCTCGGGGCCGCAATGAGGGGCGTTAGCCTAAACCCTAAACTTTACCTAAACCCTCAACCCTAAACCCTGAACCCTTTCCGTGAACCTCCGAGTAAGATCTCGAGAGGCAATTCGCAACCTCCCGAACCCTAGGGGCACCTCAACCCTACTCTCAGGGGTTTCGGGGTGGGTTTAGGGTGGAGCTCTGCACTTAGGGGTTTCGGGTTGAGGGTCTAGCCACTTCGATCGCCTGGAATCTAGGACGAGAGCGGCTTGCTTATCCGAGTCGTCCGCACTTTCATCGAAGTCCAGGCTGGTCGCTGTTTAGGGTCCGGGATTTCATATGAGGGATCTTCGGATTCAGGGTTCAGGGTTCAGGGTTCTTAGGGGTTAGGGTTTAGGGTCGCTGAGGGTTGCTTAGGGTTTAGGCTTTAGGAGGGAGAGTTTAGGAGGGTTTAGGAGGGTTTAAGGGTTTGTAGGTTTTCGGAGCTTTTATGATTTGAAGGGTGTTGGCGTCATAGCGTTTAGGGTTTAGGGGGCGCGCTGTAACCGAAGTAGTGGAAGACTCGGGTGCTTGGAAGAAGGGAAGGGTATTCCAATGCCTTCAGACGGCCAGACATTGGGATGTTCCCCCTTATACTACCAGTCCTAGTCCTGAATGGGGGTCCCTTATCGTACCCCCTATAAGAACAAACCTTGCATAGCCTGAAGAAGGGGAACTGGCAACCGGGGTGGGGGGTTCAGCATGGATGTTCAGCCACATATGGGGGGCGGGGGGGTCCGAAATAGGGGGGGGGGATCTTCCTGGGGTGCCTGTCATACATTGAACAGAAAATAGTATTATGGTTCTGAGATGCTGGACAAAGGTGCGGAACCCAGTAGATGGATGAACTTTACGAAACTTGGTGGCTTCCTTATCTTCTAGAATAATGGATGTTGCCTCAGCACCCAGAACCCTCAACCGTACCTGAATATGTGGCCAGGTCTCCAATTTTCGTGGTTCCCTGTTATCGTATGGGCTCTTCCTTTTTTTGAGTTCAGGTTTACCCTAAAACCTAAACCCTAAACCCTAAACCCTAAACCCTAAACCCTAAACCCTAAGCCCTAAACCCTAAACCCTAAACCCTAAACCCTAAACCCTAAACCCTAAACCCTAACCGCCAGTTACTGGGGGGAGCCTGCCAAGATCCTCATCAGGAATGTTTGGCTGACGAATTGAAGGGCCCTAGAAGCAAGGGTGAGGATCAAGCGGCTAAGCCTGGGGTTTAGGGTTTAGGGTTTCGGGTTTAGGGTTTAGGGTTTAGGGTAACTCCCCCCCCCCCCCCCTTTCAGGAGGTGCAGTCGTTGGAGGAAAACTCCTTCGCGGTCGGCAAATGCCAGACGATGACCCTCGGCCTTGCCAGAAAAGTCTGGAAAAAGGGCTTAGGGTTTAGGGTTTAGGGTCTAGGGTTTAGGGGTCTAGGGTCTTTGGGTTTAGGGCTTAAACTATAAGTTATCGGCCGGTAGGGTCGATAGTGCCCTTAGGAACTCGGTTCTACGTCCTTTCTAACATTACCCAAGGAAACATACATCATGTTGTTTAGTACGCTTGTAAGAGGAATGTAGTACCGGGGCATAAAGGTCATTGGTGTCAGCAGGATGCGCGGTTCTCAGCGTGAAGAACCCTAAGCCCTAAGCCCTAAACCCTAAACCCTAAACCCCAAACCCTAACCCTAAACCCCCCAACCCCCCAAAACCCCCAAAGCACCCAAACTCCTTTAAGCTCCTAAACCTAGTCTCCCAGACCTAGACCAGCCCCCAAAGCCTGAACCTAAGACCCAGAAGATGTGTATGTAGGATTTGAGGAGAGGCTGTTTTCTTCACTGTTTTGTTTCTCATTTCTTTCTTTGCGGAAGGGGGGGGGGGGTACACTCAGGATGGGTTTAGGTTTAGGTCTTAGGGCTCGGGTTTCGGGTTTAGGGGCCCTTAACCGTTTCTGGGAGCGTCTTAAGGTTCAGAGGCTCTTTGTTTTGGGCGGTCCCCCGGGCTGCCTCGGGCTCACAGGAGGGAGGGCCCCCCGGAGCAACGCGGCACCCTTCTTTGGGGTTCCTCTCATCAGGATTTAGGGTTTAGGGTTTAGGGTTTAGGGTTATTGGTAAAGTACCCATGCACTCGGTTATGTTGCTGCAACATAGGGCTCCTTGTATATGTTGGCGAGTGTAGGTTGGGATGTTCCCCCTCATACTGACAGTCCGTCATCGGGATTACAATAGGGGGTACCATAATCCTTGTTTCGTGTTCGCATAAGAGGGAACATCCCAAAGTGTAGACGTGGGGTGATGGGGGGTGTTTTTGTGCTGGATACCAGCAGTTAGAAACCTGCTTCATGTGGAAGCTCCCCTCCTGAAAGCTGCCCTGCTGACCCTAAAGCCCAAACCCGAAACCCTCCCCAAACCCTAAACCCCCGAAGGCCTGAACTCCGTTGCGGAGGCCCGAGTTGCCTGTTCTAGACCTCACTTGGGCACCAGCACCACCGGAAGAAGAGCATGAAGAAGAGGAGGAGACGGGGTTTACGATATTAGGGGGGGGGAAAGGGTCGATTCTCCAAATTATGTACCGGTGGGGCTGGTGGGGTGGGCAGAATGATGTGTATGGTCTGGCAGGGTTTGGGATATGTGGTTTTGGGGTAATTCGGGTTTCTGGGTTTTGTGGTATAGTTGGGGGTTCTGGGTAAACCCTAAATCCAAAACCCTATCTCAACCCTAAGCCCTTAACCCAAAGCGACATCACGTCCGGGAGGAGGTTGAGGAGAAGGATGAAGACGAAGCTTCTTGTCATGGCTCCAGGGTTCATTGGCTTTAGGGTTTAGGGTTTGGGGTTTGGGGTTTGGGGTAATGGATACCCTTAACGTCCCTCCCCCCCCCCAATCCAGAACTTCTACGCCATACGTAGCACCCTAGCAACCCCCCCGCTAAGCCCCCCAAGCCCCCTAAGCCCCCTAAGCCCCCTAAGCCCCCTAAGCCCCCTAAGCCCCCTAAGCCCCCTAAGCCCCCTAAGCCCCCTAAGCCCCCTAAGCCCCCTAAGCCCCCTAAGCCCCCTAAGCCCCCTAAGCCCATAAGCCTAAACGCGGACACCCAAGCAGGTTCTTTCAAGCCCCTAGGGTTTTGAGGGCTCACCTGGGCTTCCTTTTTGAGGGGTTCAAGGAGGTTTGAGGAGGATGTGGAGCCCGCTACCGGACCCCGCTTACGCGCTTAAACCTTAAACCTTTACCTGCTGCCTGTCTGCCCGCCTGTCTGTTGTTTGTTTCGGTGCTTGTTCAACGCTCGAACCAGAAAGGGAGATGCAGGGCAAGCTTTCGCCTTCAGGGTTGAAGGCCTTTCTGGGTCTTGGTTCATCTTTATGAAGAAACCAGGGGCTACCTAGAACAAAGGCAAGGGAAAGCTTAGGGTCTAAGCTTTGCGTTGGGAGTGCTGAGGTGCGGCTCACTGTTCGGGTGGTGCGGACTTTCCTAGAGTTCGAAGCTTTTGCTGCTGGGGCGGCAGACGAGCTCGCACGCCAGTTCACCCCAGAGATCTCTAAGAAAACCCTAGACCCTGGCCCTACATGTAGAGCACTTCAGGGGCTTTATAAGTGGGTGATAAGTACAGTTCTAACTAGTTACTAAGTACCATGAACCTCCAAGTAGGCCCCAAAGCCAAAAGAGCCCTTAAGGCCTGCGAACCCTGCCAGCAGGTTCACTAGATTTTGACGCTTTCGGGGCAAGGCTTTCAGGTCATCCTGCAGGCATTGAGGCCAAACACCCGAAACGCCCCATTAAACACCCCAGACAGGTGATACCGAGGTCCCTAAACCCTAAACCCTAAACCCTAAACCCTAAACCCTAAACCCTAAACCCTAAACCCTAAACCCTAAACCCTAAACCCTAAACCCTAAACCCTACACCCTAAACCTAGGTCTCTAACCATAAGCCGACCAGACCCCAGAACCCTCAGCCCTTTCCACGTTTTGCGAGCCGAAAAGATTGAACCCTAGAACCGAAACTTCTTAAACCCCCCCCCCCCCCCCCACCGCCTAAAAGGAGGTACCGGGAGTTGTGGGAGGTTGCTGGGAGGTGTAGTCTCTACACCCCAAGCCCTAAACCCTACAAACCCTACACCCTGAGCTCTGAGCCCTGAGCCCTAAACCCTAAACCCTAAACCCTAAACCCTAAACCCTAAACCCTAAACCCTAAACCCTAAACCCTAAACCCTAAACCCTAAACCCTAAACCCTAAACCCTAAACCCTAAACCTAACCCTAAACCCTAAACCCTAAACCCTAAACCCTAAACCCTAAACCCTAAACCCTAAACCCTAAACCCTAAACCCTAAACCCTAAACCCTAAACCCTAAACCTGAAATTTTCGAACCCTGAAATGGCTGGGCAGTTGAAGCTCCGAAGCCCCCAAGCCCTACACCCCTGTGAGTCCCGGACTCCGCAGCCCCTTAAGACCCTGGGGTTCAGGGTTTAGGGTTTAGGGTTTAGGGTTTAGGGTTTAGGGTTTAGGGTTTAGGGTTTAGGGTTCAGGGTTTAGGGTTTAGGGTTCTGCAGCCCCTCTTCTCGGAAACAAGGGGGATCATGGAGCAGAAAGCATGATGATGGTTCTGAGATGCCGGGTAAAGGTGCGGAAGCCAATCGATGGATGAACTTTGCGAATTTTGGTGGCTTCCTTATCTTCTTCAAGAGCCCAACACCCAGAACCCTCAACCGTACCTGCATATGTGGTCAGGTCTCCAATTTTCGTGGTTCCCTGCTATCGTATGGGCTCTTCCTTTTGGTGTTCAGGGTTGAGGGGTCGGGGACCTCCAGGCCAGATCCAAATCAGGAATGTTTGGCTGGCGCTTTGAAGTGCCGCCTTGTAAACCCTAAACCCCAGACCCGAAACCCTAAACCCTAAACTCCAAACCCCAACCCTAAACCCCAACCCTAAACCCCAACCCTAAACCCCAACCCTAAACCCCAAACCCCAAACCCCAAACCCCAAACCCCAAACCCCAAACCCCAAACCCCAAACCCTAAACCCTAAACCCTAAACCCTAAACCCTAAACCCTAAACCCTAAACCCTAACCCCCCCCCCCCGCCTCAGGAGGTGCAGTCGGAGGAGAACTCCTTCGCGATCCAGAAATGCCAGACGATGACCCTCGGCCTTACCAGAAAAGTCTGGAAAAGGGCTGAGGGTTTAGGGTTTAGGGTTTACGGCTTGAACTTATCAGTTATAGGCCAGTAAAGTCCATAGTGCCCTTAGGAACTCTGTTCTACGTCCTTTCGAACATAACCCAAGGAAGCATACATCATGTTCTTTAGTATGCTTGTAAGGGGACTCTCGTAAGTCTAGTACTAGAGGTCATGGACGTGCTCAACAGGATGCGGGGTTATCAGCGTGAAGAACCCTAAGCCCTAAGCCCTAAGCCCTAAGCCCTAAGCCCTAAGCCCTAAGCCCTAAGCCCTAAACCCTAAACCCTAAACCCTAAACCCCTTAACCCTTAACCCTAAACCAGGACGAGCCAGCAGCGCCAGCACAGGTTTTAGCCGTCCAGAACGAAAACCCTGAACACCCTAGACCCACCCTAAACCGGAAAAACCCTAAACCCTAAACCCTAAACCCTAAACCCTAAACCCTAAACCCTAAACCCTAAACCCTAAACCCTAAACCCTAAACCCTAAACCCTAAACCCTAAACCCTAAACCCTAACCCTAAACCCTAAACCCTAAACCCCAAACCCTAAACCCTGAACCCTAAGCCCTAAACCCTAAGCCTTAACCCTAAACCCTAAACCCTAATCCCTCAACCCTAAACCCTGAACCCTAAACCCTAAACCCTAAACCCCCCAACCCCCCAAACCCCCTTACACCCAAACTCCCTACGCTCCTAAGCCTAAACTCCTAGACCAGCCTCCCAAACCCTAAACCTAAACCCTAAACGGTTTAGAGAATTAGAGGAGAGGCTGTTTGCTGCATTGTCTTGTTTTTTTTTTTTTTCGGGGGGGTTAGGGGGGGGTGCGGTACACCCAGGATGTTGAGTAGATTTCGGGGTGGTTAGGGTTTAGGTTTAGGGTTTAGGGTTTAGGGTTTAGGGTTTAGGGTTTAGGGTTTAGGGTTATGGGTAAAGGGGTATTGGTAAAGTACCCATGCACTCGGTTATGTTGCTGTAACAAAGGGCTCCTTGTTTTTGTTGGCGAGTGTAGATTGGGATGTTCCCCCTTCTACTAACAGTCCGGAATCGGGATTATGATAGTACTATTGCGGACTGCTCGTATACGGGGGAACATCCCAAAGCAGAGGTTTTTTTGGTGGGTACCAGGAGTAAAAGCCTGCTTCAACTTCATGTAGTCCTGATGTGAGGTGCTTTGCTTGTGGAAACTCCCCTCCTGAAAGCTGCCCTGCTGACCCTAAACCCCAAACCCGAAACCCTCCCCAAACCCTAAACCCCCGAAGGCCTGAACTCCGTTGCGGAGGCCCGAGTTGCCTGTGCTAGACCTCACTTGGGCACCAGCACCACTGGAAGAAGAGCATGAAGAAGAGGAGGAGACGGGGTTTACGATATTAGGGGGGGCAAAGGGTCGATTCTCCAGATTATGTACCTTATTGGGGGTCCGTATTGGGTCTATATTCGGGGTCCCTCACAGCTGATTTTCAGGCTGGAGACTAGGGCTGGTGGGGCTGGTGGGGTGGGCGGAATGATGTGTATGGTCTGGCAGGGTTTGGGATATATGGTTTTGGGGTAATTCGGGTTTCTGGGTTTTGTGGTGTAGGGTTGGGGGTGTTGAACCCTAAGCCAAAGCGACATCTAACCGACCAGACCCCAGAACTCTCGGGTGATACCGATGTCCCTAAACCCTAAACCCTAAACCCTAAACCCTAAACCCTAAACCCTAAACCCTAAACCCTAAACCCTAAACCCTAAACCCTAAACCCTAAACCCTAAACCCTAAATTCCCACCCAGGCCTGCTTAGTGCCTGACCCAGAACTACACCCGCCAGCCACTAAGCTTGGAGCTACTATGCAAGCCTAAAGAGTTGTGTTGAGCGTGAGCTGCACTTCCAGTTCCGGTGCAGTACCCCGCCTGGGGCACCTGGCAACCGACAACGGCTTCTGCAGGGCCTCCCTGGGGCCCTACTCTGGACTCCTGGCCCCCCAAGAACGACCCCCCTGGCCGCCTGGCCCCCGCCTGTCTTTCCCCTGAACCTGTTGGGCGCCTTAAGGCGCTTGACCGCTCAGGAGACGAAGGAGGGCGTGGCGTTGGATGTCCAGTGCCGACCGATGATCCTCAGCCCGGTAGAAAGGGCTGGTGTTTGCGGCTCTGAAGCTTCGAAACCTACCCTAAATCTGAGCCCCCCCCAAGCCCCAACACCTCAAGCACTTAAACCCCAAAGCCGAAAGACCCTACAAACCCCAAATCTCTCAAGCCCCAAAATCCCCAAAACCTCAAACACGAAAAACCCTGAAGCTTTCGAACCACCAGACGTTTTAAAGGTATGTGCTGAATGTGGAGTGTAGGGTTTAGTGATGAGGGTAGGCTCATCTTGATCGATGCGCATAGTTGGACGCGGCCCCAATGGGCTAGAGCGTAGGGCTTCGGGGTTATGTTGCTCTCCAAGCCCTCAACCCTATCACCCTAAACTCCCTAAACTCCCTACACCCCTAAACCCTAACCCCTAAACCCTACACCCTCAACCCTCAACCCTCAACCCTAAACCCTAAACCCTAAACCCTAAACCCTAAACCCCTCAAACCCCCTAAACCCTAACACCCCAAACTCCCGAACCCCCTTTGCCGTAAACCCCACCCTGACCCCTTAAATTGCATTCCGGTGAAGCCCAGGCCGTTGTTGCCCAGCCTTGGCATTGAGCCAGAGAGCGACATGGAGGCACGGCTCATTTAGGGTTTAGGGTTTAGGGTTTAGGGTTTAGGGTTTAGGGTTTAGGGTTTAGGGTTTAGGGTTTAGGGCTTGGGTGCTTTTTTGGGTGTTTGTAGTGTGTAGGGTGTTTTGCGGGTTGAGTCTCTCTCTCCCTCCCTCCCTCCCTCCCTCCCTCGCTCGCTCGCTCGCTCGCTCCTCTCTCGCTCTTTGTCTCTTTGGAGAAAACGTAGGGTTTAGGCCTCAGGGCTTTAGGGGTTTAGGGCGCAGGGCCCTGTTTATCGTGTGTCCAAGGCTCTTTGATGTCAGACTATGATCATCAAAAAGGTGATGAATAGTGTGTACACAGGACATGAATATGAATGAGAATTGGCGTATAGTTTGTGTGATCACAGACAACGCTTCAGCATCGCAGGGCTTCACTCGGGGTAGAAGCCCTAAGCCGCAAGCCCTAAGCCCTAACCCCCCAGTCAGCTCAGCTCTTGGATGCAGGCGCTTCGGGAGAAGCCGCTTGTTTCCGACCGTGTCGACAAATGCACGCCGACGCGCCTGGGACGTTCTTGGCAGCGGTTTGTGTTCTTTGTGTTGGGGCGAGGAGTAGCAAGATTGGGGGACCCCTTCATATACCCCCCCGCCCTCCCCGAAAAGCAAAATGTTACCCTGAGTCTGAGTAGGGTTTAGGGTTTAGGGTTTAGGGTTTAGGGTTTAGGGTTTAGGGTTTAGGGTTTAGGGTTTAGGGTTTAGGGTTTAGGGTTTAGGGTTTAGGGTTTAGGGTTGACCGTTGACTCCAAAGCCCGAAAAGCCCGCACGAAGTCCCGCGCGGATTCGAGGCCTGAACCCTAAACAATAAACCCTAACCCTAAACCCTAAACCCAAAACCTTAAACCCTCAACCCTCAACCCTCAACCCTCAACCCTCAACCCTCAGCCCTCAGCCCTCAGCCCTCAACCCTCAACCCTAAACCCTAAACCATTGCTCCCCATGTTTTGCGGCTTGAGGCCGCCCAAAACCCCTTTGGCGGCCTCAGGGGTGCGGAAGTTGCACCGGAACTCGACTCACACTTAACACGCCCCTAAACAGTTTGGGGATTGGGGTTTAGGGTTAGGGTTTAGGGTTTCGGGTTGAGGATCTGAGATGTGAAGATGTGTGCGGATAAGGTGGGAGGGAAGTGAGGGAAGGCGCCCGCCTCGCACCTGCCCTCCCCACACCTGGCATCACGTAGACCACGAGCCGAAAATGTCGCGAACTGAAAAGCCCCCCCAAAACTCCAAAGCCTAGTTCCTTTGCCGAGGCCCCTGCCCATGAAAGACATGGTCACGTCTGGAGATGCCGGAGACCATGCACCACTTACTCAGGCAGTTAGGGTTTAGGGGGGTTTAGGGTTTAGGGTTTAGGGTTTTAGGGTTTAGGGTTTAGGGTTTAGGGTTTAGGGTTTAGGGGGTCCCTGTTCATTGGAGCTCAAGCCAAACCTTCAACCCGCAACCCTAAAAGAACCGTATTTTTGTCGATACTTCAAGATATCAGCTGTATTACCATACTTACGCTACTTCGTTGGCTCAAGACAAAAAGTGCGTTGCACTGTACTTGTTGAGTTTAGGGCTTTCCGCTGGTAACAATAGGTTATCAGCCGTAGACTCTAACACTACCTGCCGGTGTCATGGAAGGGCAATCTCCCGGAAATGCTGCAGCAATCCCCGTACCTGTGGAGGACGAAACAATGTCACTGCTTAGAACCCCGTTGTAGAAAAACCTACAGCTGTATCGACAAACCCTCCCAGGGATGGTGAGGTTATGCCGCTCAGTCAAGAGAACTTGGCAATGCTCGCAGCCCAGAACGATCCAAGAATCATGCATGTTGGAGCAGTTAGCGAGCAACGACTTGCCACTGGTAATGTTCCAGGTTTAGGCTCCATGAACTCTTGGAACATGGTTCCAGGGCTAAGCGCCCCAGCATACTCACCGACAGAGAGAGCTCCTTCAGTGTTCTCTCCCACGTTCAATGCCCAGAACATAGACCGTAGGCAGCTCCAGGTGAATCAAATCGACGCAAGGCAATTGGCGTTGAGCCAGGTTGACATTCACGTCAACGCCGACACTGGGCCAGCCGTTGCCATGGCCGCAGAGGCGCGCCACAGGGAAATTGTAGGAGCCATAGGGGAGGCTCATAGGGAGGAAATCAACATACTTAGTTCCCAAGCCACATCCAAGGTGGCACAATTGCGTCATGAGTATACCGTCCTTCAAAACAATCTTAAGCAGCTTGAGAGTGAAGCCGCCACTAAGTCAAACAACGATCAAGGTATCATTGATCAGCATTCTGCTGCTCTTGCCAGAGCAAGGACTGAAGCCATTGAGCTCCACAAGCGTCTTTGCGAGGCGGAAGCCTACGCTAATGCCGAGTACTCCAAGCTTGAGAGACTTTCTCACAATGTTCAGAGTGAGTACGCCGTTCACAATGCGAGGCTATCCGAACAGGTTGAGAGCATGAAGGTTGAATTCAATGCTATGCTCGGACGCTTCAATTCTGAAGCCGAGCATCGCTCAGCACTCACGAGCGAGAACTCTGATCTTCGTGCTAAGCTGCTTCAAGCTCAAGGGATGCTACAGAAGGCTGCCAGTCAGACCGATTCGCCCCATCATCGGGAGCCGGAAGGCAACCCTGGTCCTAGCGCGCCACCGCCCGGCCTCCCTCAGGTGCATCGCCTCGACACACCACCTGGCCAAGGCAAAGGCAAGCCAGGTGACCCAGATGATGACGATGACGATGATGATGGAGACAAGAAGAAGAAGGACGACAAAAAGAAGAAGAAGAAGAAGAAAAAGAGGGACTCATCTTCGTCCTCTGATTCTTCCTCATCTTCGGCGATTTCACCAAAAGAGATGAAGAGATTTTTCAAGAAGATGATGAAAGGTGGTTCAAATGACAAAGATGCCGATAAAGCCGAGTCATCGGATAAGGCTCCCAAAACCAAGGAAGCTGAGAAGGTTATAGTACCAAAGTTTCCTCAGCCCGAGAGCTATCGCAATTGGCGCATCAGAGTTCGTGACGCGGTCGTAGCTGCATCTGATAAGCCCGACAAAAGCATCATTCCTTGAACCACTATTCCACAGACAGGTCAAGAAGGTCAAGGCTCTCTCGCATGATATCAACATCTATGAAAGAGCTCTTGAAGGTTCCAAAGAACGGTCCTACAGTTTCCTGTATGATGCTGCAAATGCGCACCTCAACAGGAAGCGCCTTGAACGCAACCGGGAACGGATGGCTCGACAGACGGGCAGTCCTGCTGTGCCCACCGCACCTGCACCTAAGAGGGTTCCTAAGGGTTTCTGCATTTCATGGGTCCGTAATGGTTCCTGTACCAAAGGTGACCAATGTAAGTACAAGCACCAGACTCCGGCCAAGGGACGCGGCCGCTCCGCTACGCCGGCTGGCTCACGAGCAAGCTCTGCAAGCCCCGGTGGTAAGCCTAAGATCTGCAAATTCTACAAGCAAGGACGTTGCGATCGAGGGGAGAACTGCAATTTTCTCCACACGAGCAAGCCAGGTGCAGCTGCGCCTTCCGAAACCAGTGGGAAGGGGTCAAAAGGCAAAGGGAAGAAGAAGGACCGCAAGAAGAAGAAAGATCGCAAGTCTTCTCGCTCTAGCTCCAAGGGTTCTAAGGGTAGCAGGAATTCCAAGGGAAGTCAAGGCTCCAAGAACTCGAAGGGCTCAGGCAGAAAGAAGCCTTCAGGCGGTATCCCTGCTGCTGTATGTCTCCTTAGTGCTCTTGTTGCTGGTTCGGCCACCCAAGCCGATGCTTTCTCCCTCCGGAAGGAGTGGACGGACCAGATCACCAATTGCACGTATCCCTATAGTCTGGCGCTACCAGCGGTAAATTTCAGCTCTGAAGTCGATTACATCAACATTCCTGTTAGTGATCCCAACGCGAGGTTCACTCCAGTTTCGCCCACCAACCGTAAGCATCGAGGAGAAAAGCCTTTGGATTTTGTTCCAGAAACCAGAGCAGACTCCATCCGAGAGGCCCAGATGTCAGCGAAGATGCTGAAAGCTTCCATCTCTACCAAGGACGACGTCCCGGCCTGCCGCTGGGAGTGTGATTCAGAGATTGGATGTAATCACTGTATCCCAAAGGGTCTCAGAGTGTCGTGCCCTGCTAAGACCAGAGGGTCCTCTAAGATGCTTAACCTTGAATGGATTGGCGACACAGGGAGTGCACAAGACCTAATCGCTGAGAGGGATCTCCAGCATTTGAAGGCTTATGAGTCTGAACAGCCGATCAACATCATGACCGCGAACGGTCCCAGCTCTGCTGACAAGCAATGTGATGTCGACGTTCCGTCGATTGCTATTTCTGCCAAGCCTTATGTGCTGCCCGACACTCCTTCAGTCCTCTCCATAGGACAGCGTTGCATGGAGCAAGGTTTCGATTTCATTTGGAGAGCCTGCGCTCGCCCTTACTTGAAGACTCCTGAGGGTGAAAGAGTTTTCCTTGATGTTCGAGATAATGTGCCTTTCCTCAAATCGTGGAAGGAGGGCACTGCCTGCCCTGCGCGTGAATCTAAGTCCGATGAGATTCAGCCGGTTGCCAGAAGTGAAGTGCCTGATCGCAGCTCTGAAGAGATTGCTTTGCAGCTTCTGGAGAAGCACGACTTCTCGGAGCGATCATGCGTTGATCTCTTGCGCACCGTCAATTTCGGAGCAGGTAGGAGTAGAAGAAAAGCACTAGGAGAGAAGCATGGCAATAGCAAAGAGAAGTACGTGATACTTGGTGCCTTTGCGCACGGAGGGTTTCATGGTGTAACCAAGAGAACTGGACGCCATGTTAACACTATCAAGTATCTCATCGCGTTTCTTCGCAAGAGAGGCGCGGAGTTGGAGAGCTGTTCCTCACTTTGCATCAACCAGAACTCGCCTATCAAGGTCCATAAGGATGTGAACAATCACAAAGACCATCTCAACGTTACGATTGCCGTGGGAGAGTTTTCCGATGGTGGCCTTTGGATTCATGACCCGAACGCTATGAAAACCAATAAAAATTATCTAGAGGTCAAGGATTCTATAGGCACCAAACTACCTGGGATGGTCCATGACAGTCACAACAAGATTGTTGTTTTTGACCCGAAGACATCCCATTCCGTAAGGCCTTGGAAAGGTGAACGTTGGAGCATTACTGCCTACACCTGTAGGTCAGTTTACCAACTTGATAACCAGGACGTTGCGAAGCTTCGAGGTTGTGGGTTTGTCATTCCTCAAAAGAGGGTTCCTATCACGCCGGCGTCCGCCGATGATCCTGACGAAAGGACTCTCAGGGAACTGATGGAGGAGGACACGCCTGTCCGGCCTCTGCCGGACCGCACCAAGCCTACAGTAAAACTTAAAGCTAAGCCTAAGCCTGAACCAAAAGGGGATGGTGTTCGAGACTCAGGTCTCCTCAGGTCCGAAGGAGCGGCGCGTGTGCGAGCCATCCTGGATGGTTCTCGCCCTGCTCCGCCCTCTGACGAGGTGCGTGCTGAACCGGACATTGGTCCTCCTGCCCCAGCAGTGGCCGATGCCCCCGATGGGGAAGCAGCATCAAGTGACGATCCTGAAGCACCTGAACATAGAGCTCGCAGTCGGAGCAAAGAAGCTCTGATCAAAGAATCAACAACCCGTGAACACCTCATGACTCATGTCCCTAAGAACCCTTATTGCCAAATATGCCAACGAGCTAAGATGTACAAGCCTCCCTCCTACAAGAAGGAAACCAGTACTATCGAAGCAGAGGTTTTTGGCGACCATGTGACCGCAGATCATCTGATCTTACACAGGGACAAGCAAACTGTCATTGAGGATTCACGCCTTGCACTTGTGGTTAAGGATGTTGCCACTTGTTTCATGTATGCATATCCTGCTGCATTGAAGTCCGAAGACGAATGCCTCGTGGCGCTCCAGCATTTCGCATCCGCAAAGGACAATGTGGAGACTTTCTACAGCGACAAGTCCAAGGAACTTGAGGCTGCGGCCAAAACGCTCGGCTGGCGCCATGAGCTCTCTAAGGCTTACATCCAGCAGTCCAATGCTGTTGCTGAGCGTGCTGTGCGAGCCACCACTGAGGGCACTCGCACCAATCTCATTCAAGCTGGCGTCTCGCATGTTTACTGGCCGTTTGCCCTTGAGCATGCATGCACTGCCTATAACATCAGCAATCCGGGGGGCAAAGAGTTCACCCCTTGGTTCAAGCGTTTTGGTGTTGCATTTCCTGAAGAACCCCTTCCTTTCGGTTGTAGGATTGACGTTTGGGTTGGTCCGAAAGCCCAGCGCAAGGGTAGAGATAGATTCGAGCCTACCAGTGAGCCTGCGATCTTTATGGGATATAAGTTCCAGCCTGGCATGAAATGGCGCAAGGAGGTCTTTGCAATTCATCTCAAGCAGCTGAACAAGCATGATTTCCACGAGTGCCTGAAGCCAGTTGTTGCATCGCAATACAAGCTCACTGACGGTAAGATCATTTTCCCCATGCGTGAAAGATATGAAAGGGTTCAAGCAGGTCTCGCGTCAGATGCAACTGAAGGACCTGTCAGTCAATCGCTCACCAATCAGGACGCTGAAGCTGCAGATGAGCAACTGCCTGCGCCCGCAGACCGAGAGGTCGAGCCGCCCAAGAAGGTACTTGATCCTAAAACAGGAAAAGAAATTGATCTTCCTGAAGGGGGTCGGTACTATGATTCGGGGGGTACTCTTGGTAGAAAGTATGGAGGTACGAGAGGCTCCAAGAAGCCCGAATCCATTCCCTCATATCTTTGGGTCAACATGTCCAAGAAACAGAAGGAGAAGGCCATTGTTGATGAGGCACGCGAACAAGCGTTGCGTGATATGGAGGCTCCAACCGAGGGTTCAGCCGGTAGCTCCTCTGCTGCCGCCGCAGCACCTGCTGCGAGCAAGGACCACTGGGAGGTCCGACTGAACGAATGTAAGCTAATACGCTATCATTACGTTCCCAGAAGAGAAATGTTCTCACCGGACATCACCGATTGTCCGATTGAGCTATCGCGCATCTCTAAGCAACGGAGTACAACTATCATTCCCGTAGGTGGTGTTGACGTCATCCATGAGGACGATGATTGGAAGAACGTTAGGAAGCGGAACAAAAAGACTAGTTTCAAGTGGATCGGCAAGACTGAGTTCATTCTGGACAGAATCCACAGTCCCGCTCCTGACGGAGATGGCAAGGACGCATTCCCTGCCATGCCTACTGTACCTCACGAACCCGAGCATCGTGAAAAGATTTCCAGCAACCTTCCCGTCTCAGAGGACGAAGTACGAGAGCTTTTTGCTCTTGTCGCAAGGCCTGTTGGTCGCAGAGAAATCCTCGAGGACCCGAAGGCCCAGGCTGCCCTTGATGTTGAATGGAACAAGTTGATGGTTAAGAAAGCCTGGGATATGGGATCTGTTCGGGAATGGAAAGACGTTAGTGATGAAGCCATCAAGAAGGGGAAAAAGGTTCACGTTGGAAAAGTTTTTGAGATCTGCGTTGAAAAGGGAAGTGAGCTTCCTAAAGGTGACCCACAACGGAAATTCAAGGGTCGAACCGTGTTTCAAGGGAACAACGTCAAAGATGAGAATAGTGATCAGGCTCTTTTCAGTGAGCTCGGATCCAGTCCCGCCACGATGGAGGCTGGGAAAGCACTTGACGCCTATGGGCATGCACCAGGCAATGACTGTCAGCAGGCCGACGGCAAACAAGCATACACCCAAACCACGCTCAAGGGAAAGGAAACGTGGGTCAGGCTTCCGCCTGATCGATGGCCTTCTGCGTGGAAGGGAAAGTACAAAGATCCTGTCGTGCGGCTGACGCTGGCACTCTACGGTCATCCGGATAGCGGGGGTTTCTGGGAGTTACACTGTGAAAAGATGTTAGGCGAGGTCGGGTTTCAGCTTGTGTTCCCGGCTGCATGGCCTTCAGTTTTCTTCCACCCGCAGCTTCGTCTTCTGCTTGCAGTTTATGCAGACCACTTTAAGATGGCCGGACCTAAAGCCAACATGCAGAAAGGGTGGGAGCTGATCAGTTCGGAAATTGACATGGACTCTCCCTCTCCCATAGGTCGTTACTTGGGTTGCGAGCACATCTCTAAGAGCACGACCCTTAAGCATTCTGATCATCCTTTTGCTCACGTCTTTGACAAGAACGTTCGTGATCCCGCTACCAAGGAGACTGCCGCTCCAGTCGTGCGTGAGGACTACACTGAATTCCATCCCGAAGAAGGTATCTTGGTGCGTCACCGCGTGCAGCCCAGGCGTGCACTCTATGCCCTGCCGGCCTCTGAAGCCAAGCTTTGTGCCGTTGGTCAACACCGACTCACGGAAGTGAGGTCCATTGATGATGATGAGCTTATCGAGCAATCGTGGGATCATCCTTCCGGTCGGGGTAAGAGGTCTAAATTATGGGTTGGTGCCACCTCTCTTCTTTCGGATAAGCACGATCATGCGTCAGCTCTTGCTGCAGTTAAGAAGATCAGGGACAAGAACGAAGCTAAGAAAGACACGACTGGCTAATCCTTGAACTGCGCGCAGCAGATCGTACCTTGCCATCCTAGCTGCGAACAACAGCTTCATGAGAATGCGGCTTGCTATGGGAGCAAGCTGTCCGCGAGGTTCGGCCTCGGTGCCAACCGGGCGAGCGATCTTGTCGTCATGGAAGGGCGTAGCAACCTTGCGCAGGTGTTGGAATTGTGGGCCTGCGAGCTTCTTGTACTTATCAATGGCTTGCTGCAAAAAGGAACTCATGTCATACACAACTTCCTTAACACCCTTAGTCATACAACCCTTGTTGTCGCTCAGTTGATTGACATCGAAGACTGCTTTCTTCCTCGCTTCACTAAGTGGTCTGTCGAATGCGATAAAGCCTTACATCGCTTGATGTGCTATGTCGCGTCTACATTGGAGTACCGCATGCGCGGATTCATAGGTGACGACATTAGCGCTTGCAAGCTGTGGCTGTTCGCTGACAGTGACCATGCCGGTGAGCACGACAGCAAAAGCACCTCAGGAGGCTTCCTTGCTTTGGTTGGTCCTAATACGTACTTCCCCCTTGCAGCTTTCAGTAAGAAGCAGACCAGCATCGCCCTTAGTTCCACTGAGGCCGAGGTTGTGTGTGCAAATGTTTCGTTGCGTGCATTAGGTCTTCCTTCTTCCGCCCTTTGGAGCGTGCTTCAGAATGCGGGGGGGGATAGCAGCACAAACCTAAGCACACTCCCCGGAAGGGTGATGTTCCCAATAAACTCCTCTCTAACCACCCGGATTCTCTTATCCAAGGAATTACTTACCTGGGCACTTCGCACCTCATTGATGGTAGAGTGGTTGAACTACTCACCAACCTTTCATCCCTGCCTGAACCAGTTGAGATGAACACTCATCCACTGCGAGACGCTTGGGTCAAGTTAAAGGGTACTTGGGTTCAAGTTGAGGAAGCTGTTGCCTGGGAAGAACTTAAGAGAAGGGATAGACCCGTTGATCCTAAAGCCGAAGCGTGTGTAATCATCTATCGCAGGTCCACCATGGACTACAGACGCCACGCTGACGCGGAGGCTTTCATGCGCCGCGAGATTGAAGGCATCAGGAATACGGGGGGTCGGTCCTCGGAAGAGCTTGCACCCAAGGGTTCAGATAAGGACATAGGACTTGTGGTTACGGTTCCTCACTCCATTCAGCCTGACTATGACATTGCGTACATCAGTACATTGTTGCAAGCAGCCGATATTCTCACTAAGCCATTCACCAACGCTGAGAAGTGGTCGCGTGCTCTGGCACTTATGGCCATATCTTCCCTCAAGCTTGATGTGAGGAAATCTGGCGCAGCCGCCGCCACTCCTGGATCCACCCTGCTGACGCAGAGGTCTCCCCCTTTGCACAAGCGGTTGATCATTGAAGTGTGTTGCGGTGACGACTCACTAATTGGTAATCTTGCTATTAACAAATATAAGGACTGCAAGGTCGTTCGCATTACCGAGTCTATGAACCTGAATGATCCCAAAACCCGACGGAAGTTTTGTCCATCGCAAAGGAGGCCCACAAGGACGGTCTTCGCATCCTCGTTTGGGCCAGTCTTCCTTGTACGGGGGGTTCGCAATGGGCTCGCCTTAATCTTGCCGTCGACAAGAACCGAAGCGCCGTCTTCGAGGCCCGGAGGAAATTCACCAAGCTTTGGGCATCGTTCGTCGACATGTCCCATGGCCTCGATCGACTTCTGGTCGACTATGCCATTGAATGGCCAAAGGACTGCGAGTATTGGAAATGGACTCGGATAGTCAAATGGATCGAGGGGAAACCCATTCGGAAGGCCCACTTCGACGGTTGTCGTTTCGGTCTTCGCAACGAAAAGGGTGAAGCCGTTAAGAAACCGTGGACTATTGCTACTACCTTGGATTCCTTGTATGTTGCATTCCGTGACAAGTGTTGCACAGGAGGGCACGTGCATGGCAAGTGTAATCGCAGCTCTGAAGAGTACTGCTTGCGCATGGTTGACTTAATTCACAAGGCGTTTCAGGAAAACATGAGCAGGACTCCTTGCACATACGTAGCCGCTCCAGCAATCAAGCTCCCCAGCAATCCTCGCCTCGAATCTCCTCCTTGTCTTTCTGAAGGAATGGCATCTCGTGCAGTTGAGGTTCTCAGTGCAGAGGAGCGTGCTGCACGTCTCCAGGAAATGTCGGCCGCCGCTACTGATGCGGATCGCCTGGCTGACGCCTTGGCAGGAATTTCATCACCAGCGTGGTGGAATGATGCAGTGCGCAATTTCCGGGAGCCCACGGAGGCTGACAGTCCCGACGACTTGTTTCTTCGTGTCATCCCTGTACAACAGTGGCTCGATCTCCGGAAGGGGTATCCGAATGTGCCGTGGACCGCAATCTATGAGATGTGGGACCGGATCTACGGCGTCAGGGCCTACAGCACTGACGACGTGCCGTCCAAAACGGTGCACGACTCCTCCCTGGCGGGATGGACGCAAACCATGCTCGACCTCGTCTTCGACATGGCTGTCGTGGGATGGGGGCCAAGGGCCCAGAGTGCGTTCGATGTCTCGAAGCCCTACACCGCGTGACTGAGATGGAGCATGGTCTCTCAGACCGACCGCTCCACACGGACGTGGTACAGCTCTTGGGGGGTTTTTACACCCCGGCTTTTGAGCGCATTCCGCCACATCCTACGATGAAGTCCCAAGTTCTCATCATCGGCGACTCCTCTCTCGCCTTGTGCACGCACAAGGGCGGTCGTGCCCTTAACAAGATGACATTCCAAGGTCCACTTCGGGATGCTCTGTCGCATGACCCTCGCGTGACGGAAGTCAACGTCATGATGGAATGGGGCAAGGACCTCACTCTCCTCACTCAGATCGTGGAGGATTTCTTGAGGATCCACCACCCTGACGGGTTGGATATTTTCATCAGTTGGGCGGGGAACGACGTCCATGGCCCGTATGGGTATCAGGGCTACACGTGGCACCTTGTGTCGCCCTGGATTAAACAAACTGAAGAGCAAGTTCGCAAAGCGGAGCACTGGCCCGTCAAGCAGTTGGCCAAGGTGGAAACCGCGCTCCGGAAGGTTGTTGCGTTGGCTGGACATCATTGTGTCAGGTCGTTGACCGTTGTCGCCGGCACTGTCGCCCAGGCCTACGGGCTGGATTGGGAGTACGACAGGGAGATGAAGAAGCACACCGACTACCTGGTGGCGAACGGCGTTAGGGTCGTCGACCCTTACGCGCTTCTTTATGGCACGGTCCGTTACGACAAGTATCACATGGTGGCCTCGCAGGACAACTTCCAAGCTGCCACGGAGTGGTGGCGAGCGCTCATCTCCACCACCCTGACGGGTCGGCAAATCTTCATGATGCGGGAGGACTTCCTTGCAAATCAGCGAAGCCAGATCTTCAACAATCACTTCCACTTGGCCCGGCCGGAGTTATCCCTTACGGTTCCCCCGTGCACTGACATGGTGAGGCCCAAGATTGATGACTTCGCGTGGCTGTCCGGAAGGCACCAAGACCATCGGACGAAGACCGCCCGGAGATGGGTGCAGTCCCGATCACCGAGGACGACCGGGCTTACCTCAACCCTGACGGGTCTGGCGGCGATGATGACAAGGTGATCCTCTTCGACGCGAACAACCCTCGTGTGAGGAGGTTGTTGGAGGCACTCGACTCGGTCGAAGGCCAGCTCGATGATGAGCAGGCCGTCGAGATTGAGAAGGAGCGCGGCGTTGACACCATTGTCATCAATGATCCTGACGATCCAGACATTGCGTGTGAACCGCTCCTCCCCATCAACGAGCCGGATTCCTCCGTGGAAGAGATCTTGCAGCAGACCAGAGAGAGGGTCCGCCAGGATAAGACCCTCATCGATCTCAGCGAAGACGTCACCGACCTGGGGAACAAGGTCTTGCCTGCTCCTTCCCGAGCTGCGCCGCCCAAGGCAATGCCCGCGCGTGCACCTCCCGGAAGGGATGGTCCTACCATCGACGAGTCAGCAGCATATTGGTGCGTCGGTAGCGAGATGCCGGTCATTCAGATCAGGCGCCACCTCTCTCCCAATGCCCTCGAGACATTGAGCCGAAAGATGACTTGGCTGCTCCGCGGCTTCTCCAAAAAGTGCGCCCACGCACCCCATCTTGAGTTTGATGGGAATGGAACAACGTCTTTCCCGGCTTTCTTCGAGGCGTTGGGGCAGATTTGGAACGGGCTCCGTATGGAGCAGATCTTCCAGGTATGCGAGTCGTCTGAGAAGGAACGCTTCGAGTTTCTCATCCACCCGGGAGGGAGGATTTTGCGATGCCGCGCAATCCAAGGCCACAGCGGGGCGCTCATGACCGAGAACTCTGACCCCATGCTTGTGAATCGCAGATCCTTCCATCTGGTCGACGGGTGGAAACCCAGTCTCCGCGAATTCCCTCCTGTTGGAGAGGCTGGCTTCACGCACAGCACTTTCCATACGATGCCAAAGATGGGGTATCATTCCACCTACTTCCGCCACTTCAGGAGCATCGTCGAGAGCGGTATCATCCCAGGAGGAATGTCGCGAGACGGGAGTCGTCGCAGATTTTACGCCATGATGTCACCGAAACCAGCATGGGAACGTGACTGCATGGAGGGCGTGAGGCCTGATGCCGAGATCGAGTTCGTGATCGACCTCCAAATGGCTGCGTTGGACGGGGTTCGGATCTTTGAGACGGCCGCTGGCGCGGTGCAGACCCCAGATTGGTTGTCCAATCGCTACCTTGTCTACGCCTATCGGAGATCTTCGAATGAGCCGATCTGGATCAACAGGGCGTACGAGCATGCTCGACTTCGCATCGACAAGGCCGTGAAGGAGTTCACCGCGCACAGGAATGTGTTGCCCGTCTTTGACAACGATCCCTACCGTTGCCTGACGGATGGTGCGGCCACTTGCTTCCTGGACTACCTGAAGCTTCCCCCAGAGGAAAACTTCACTGAGTGGGCCCCTCTCGCAGCCGATGCCTACACTCCGTTCCAGCTCCACTATGAACCACAGTGGGACTATGGTGGTCAGCCGGTTCGGATCCCGGAAGGGCATCCTCTTCACCCTACGCTTCACAATGCCTGTTGGGGCATGCGGGCACTTGTGTTGCCCACGCAGACTGCACTTACGGTGGATCGAAAGCTTCGAGGAGACCCAAGGTTCTTCAGGCACCAACAGTGCGTTGCGTTCCCCAACTTCAACTGTCCTTTCTGCGACTGCAATGACTTGATCGACGGACTCACAAAGTGTCTCAAATGTGAAGAGCGGTTGACCTTGCCCACGGACCTGGCGAAAATGGCGCAGCCCTTTGAGGCCCGCGATGACGCCGCCCGGAGGGGTAGGCCGATGAACATCTTTGAGTTTCAGCCTTCCATTGGCCTGAACTCCAATCGAGATCATCGGAATCCTCGCCGCATCGATGACACAACCGTGGATCGACGCAAGTCCAGCTCAGGAGCAACCTTGAAGGCGAAGATCAACAAGTCGCTCAGTCGTGCCAAGGAGCGCACAGGAGGTGATATCACCCTCGGCGCGATCCTGGCGGAGTCGCCCATGGATGCCTTCAACTGGATCTCACAGGGTTTCAGCTTCACGAGCCTCAATCAGATTACGAGGTTCGCCGACATTCGGCTCCCGAACCCTGGGATGGCAGGAGGCAAGTTTGCCGAAGGCACCGACGCCTACCACAACGTCGACGGGCGGCTCGCCTACATTTGGAGCAGCGACGATGAGTTTGTCGACATCCTGACGGATTGTTTCATCTCTTTCCAGGACCGGTTTTACACCGTGCTTGAGATGGCCGTCATCATGTTCGCTGTGTACAGGACGACGGACGACAGATTCTTCTTGATGACAAATACCCCCGGTGAAAAGTGGTATCCGAACGGAAGGACTATGGCCGGTATCCTCGGGGAACTCATCAACCTCATCCGGCGTGACCTTCCTCACTCAGCGAGAATGGGCGAAGTTGCCCCACCGCTGCAGATGACGCAGGATATCCACGTCCCGGAAGGGTTCAGTTCTCTGGGAGATCGTCAGCTGGCACAGCTTCTCCAGTTCACCCGCTTCAGGACACGCAACATCAGGTCCACGATTCAAGATCGGGTTGATCGACTGAGGAGAGACAGAGCATCGTCAGCGCCCAGTGATCGCACGCCGCCATGGGCGCAACAGCCGCAAACCTCCAGAGGAAGGTCCAACACTCCCGGCACCTGGGAGGGTCGCCTCGCAGAGAGCAGGTCGAGGGATAGGCAGTCACCGTGGAAGTCACCCCCGGCTGACGCAATGCCTCCTCCTCCAAGCGCACCGCTGCAGGTCAAGGCGCCCCCCGTGATGCAGTTGACATCGAAGAGGCCACCTCCGCCGGCACCATTGACAAGGTCCTCATCACCAGCCGCCCGGCCGCCAAGCACTGCTGTCAAGTCCAAGCCGCGACCTCCACAGCTCCCGAGTTCCTACATCTCGGACGCGGACTGGGACGCGATGGCAAACAACCGGCCATTCGCAGAGGAACGCCCTACTGCCAGACAGAGGGTCGTATCCCCTGGCCAATCTCGCCACGCGGAAGCGACGGCCCCACCGGGTTTGTCCCGCCCCGCGGAAGCGGCGGCCCCTGCGCCGATCGACGCAGAGGCTGCCCCACGACCGATGGTAGTCGAGCCTGCCACTCCTCCGACGAGAGAGCAGGTTGCCATGAATCGTGGGATGCAGACCATCTACGAGACGCTCGACAGGGTCGTATCCTGGGGTCAGGTGGTCAATGGCACCGACATTGATCACACCCGTGACCGGGATGTTAATTGGCCAACTTGGGTGGGCTACATGTGGGCAGTGATGCGTGCCCTGGACATTCCTGGCATGTCAGTGGACAATGCGCTTTATGCGATCCCTGTCCACGGCTCCACGAACACGTTCCAGATCATGGGCCCCGACCACGTGAAGTCCTATCTTCGTGGCTGGCACAACTGGCGATGGGACTATGCCACCGATGCTTGGAAGCGCGATTACTAGTTTCCTTCCTTTTGCATCACATCAGCCTGACGGCTTGGTTTTCGCCGCTCTGACGGGCTGGCTGCCTTTTCCACCTTAGTCAGCATTTCTTTCAGGGCCGCGGAGCTGAGCTCTGTGGGGCAAGCACCAACACCCTGCCGGGTCGTTTGGCAGCGAGTTGTTGGTCAATGGTGTCAAGATCACTTATTTGAATCAAAGTAGCGTCGCGAACAGCTGATGTGTCGCCTCTCCGTTGCTCTAAGATGCGCGGGGGGTGTCGATACTTCAAGATATCAGCTGTATTACCATACTTACGCTACTTCGTTGGCTCAAGACAAAAAGTGCGTTGCACTGTACTTGTTGAGTTTAGGGCTTTCCGCTGGTAACAATAATTTTCAGTGTTGAGGGGCCGTATCGTTCGATGATGTGCCCGCATCCTGAGCCCTAAGCACCCTAAACCCTAAACCCTAAATTCTAAACCCTAAACCCCAAAGAATCACACGGGATTCGGCTCCAAATCCTTTCCTGTCGGGTTTGGGGTAAGCGAAGGGCGTTCTGGACGAATTTACCACCTTGAGCTTTAGGGTTTAGGGTTTAGGGTTTAGGGTTTAGCCCTTTAACCCTTGGTCTTTCGTGGCCTTAAAGTGTTCGGGCTTGTAGGAGTAGACTCACGGACCAGCAAGCAGGGGTCCTCAACACCTGAGCCCTGAACCCTAAACCCGTAGGGTTGAGGGCTCAGACTAGGCCGACTGTGCCTCCGGGTGCGGAGGTTTATGAGAGACTTAGGGTTAGGGGTTTGGGGTTTCGGGTTTAGGGCTTAGGGGACCCTAAGCCCTAAACCCTAAGCCCTCAACCCTCAACCCTCAACCCCCAACCCTCAACCCTCAACCCTAAACCCTAAACCCTAAACCCTAAACCCGCCAGGTGCCCGTTCCCGCGGCCCCGGCCCAGCGTCCTGATCCGTTCCTTGGAAGTGAGAAATTCGCGGAAGGGAGGTGAGGGTGCAAACAAAGGGGCCTGAATAGCTACTAGGTAGGCCCTCAAGATTTTTTTATTTTCCCTCATTGGGCTTAAGAGGACCATATTTAGGAATATTTTTCAGAGGGCTTTAAGGGCCATCCGAGGCTAGAATAGGGTTTTGGGGGTTATTGTAGTATAATTACGAAGAGACCAGAAGGGAATAGTAGTATCGGGAGGTGAGGGTGTAACATAGGGGGCTTGAAGAGTTGGAGTATAATATGATTACCAAGGGGCCAGAAGGGAATATTAGTGGCAATTTCTCCGACCCCGGTACTAGTTTCGATGAGATGCCTCCCCTTGCAGTTCTACCCCAAAAGGCCGAGACCCCAGACACCGAAGGCCGGAAACTCTAAGCCCCAGCTGGTAGCAGTCTCTAGTAGATCGCTTGCGAGTGCGAGTGATGTTTTTGAATGCCAGTTCAGCAGGGTTTAGGGTTTAGGGTGTAGGGTTTAGGGGTTAACTTTGAAGCCAAGAAGTTTCCCAGGTCCTCTTGGCCGTTTCCTGCGCGGCTTGCCTGGAGATAGTTCGGTTCGGGGGGGGGGGGGGGGGGGCCCGATTACATTTTTCAGAAAGCCGAAACCCCGTGGAAGTCAATCGAGGCGCATGGTCCAAGAACAGTCGAAGGGCGCTGCTACCCCTGCCTCTTCTTCACGCGCAGCTTCGGCAGGAGTGTGGACTGGAGCACTTTGAGAAGAACTCCCCTAAGTTCCAAAACCCTAAACCCTAAACCCTAAACCCTAAACCCTAAACCCTAACCCTAAACCCTAAACCTAAACCCTAAACCCTAACCCCTAAACCCACCCTAAACCCTAAACCCTAAACCCTAAACCCTAACCCTAAACCCTAAACCTTTTTGTTGGGCCCCCTAGGCCCAAGCCCTAAACCCTAAGCTTTCAGCCCCTTATCCCTCAGCCCTCAACCTTAGGGACTAAGAAACCCTAAACCCCCTAAACCCTAAACCCTAAAACCCCTAAACCCTAACCCCTAAACCCTAAACCCTAAACCCTAAGCCCCTTCTAAACCATAAGCCCTTAAACCCTAAAACCATGAACCTGAAACCCTAACCACTGAACCCTAAACCCTAAGCCTAAACCCTAAAAACCTGAACCCTAAACCCTAAAAACCCTAGAAGCCCTAAGCCCTAAGCCCTAAGCCCTAACCCCTCCCCCTAGCCCTAAGCCCTAAGCCCTAACTAAGCCCTAAGCCCTAAGCCCTAAGCCCTAAGCCCTAAGCCTAAGCCCTAAGCCCTAAGCCCTAAGCCCTAAGCCCTAAGCCCTAAGCCCTAAGCCCTAAGCCCTAAGCCCTAAGCCCTAAGCCCTAAGCCCTAAGCCCTAAGCCCAAAGCCTAAGCCCCTAAGCCCTAAGCCCTAAGCCCTAAGCTCTAAGCCCTAAGCCTTAAGCCCTAAGCCCTAAGCCCTAAGCCCTAAGCCCTAAACCCGGAAGCTCGAACTGAAGGGTCTAGTATAGCACCTGGGATTCACTGTGGGCTGGGATCTCCAGTGGGTGCTCTCTGGGGATGGGGTTAAGGGTTTCAGGGTTTAAGGGTTCAAGGGTTTAAGGGTTTAAGGGTTCAAGGGTCTAAGGGTTTCAGGGTTTAAGGGTTTAGGGGTCTAAGGGTTTAAGGGTTTCAGGGTTTAAGGGTTTTGGGGGGTTTAAGGGTTTAAGGGTTTCAGGGTTTAAGGGTTTTGGGGGGTTTAAGGGCTTAAGGGTTTAAGGGTTTAAGGGCTTAAGGGTTTAAGGGTTTAAGGGTTTAAGGGTTTAAGGCTTAAGGGCTTGAGGGCTTAAGGGTTTCAGGGTTTCAGGGTTTAAGGGTTTAAGGGTTTCAGGGTTTAAGGGTTCAAAGGTATAAGGATTTAGGGCTTAGGGCTTAGGGTGTACGGTTTAGGCGCCTTCAGATGCGTTTTGAGTTCAGGTGCTGAAGCTCAACAGCGCTTGGTTTGAGGTTTAGGGCGACGCAATCGCCTTTAATCCTGCACTCCAGATTTCAGCTCTTTGCTGGTCCTAAGCTGTGCCTTTTGAGGAGCAGCTCCAGGGACCAGCGCACACTCTTACATTTCTCCCCCTTCGCCCTAAAACCCGAAGCCCTCAACCCTAAGCCCTCAACCCTAAACCCGAAATCCTACTAAGCCCTAAACCCCAAATCCTAAACCCTAAACCCTAAATCCTAAACCCTAAACCCTAAATCCTAAACCCTAAACCCCAACCCTCCCCCAAATGCTCTCCATGCCGGCTGCAGGCAACGGCTGCAGGTGCCTCTGGCTTGGTTCAGTGTTTGGGGTTCTCCAGCCAACTTTAGAACCCTAAACCCTAAACCCTAAACCCTAAACCCTAAACCCTAAACCCTAAACCCTAAACCCTAAACCCTAAACCCTAAACCCTAAACCCTAAACCCTAAACCCTAAACCCCAAACCCTACATAAACCCTAAATTTCTTAACCCTAAACGGTGTAGGCGGTTGAGGGTTTAGGTTTGCCCTGAGCCTCTTGCTCCCCTCCACTGTCCTGCAAGCTGCCGTAACCCGGGGATTCCTCCTCTCTGAGATGGGTCTGGTGCATGTCGAACCTCCCTTACTAAACCTTAAGCCTTCAACCTTAAACCTGAAGCCTTAAACCTGAAACCTTAAACCTTGAACCCAAAACCCAAAACCCAAAACCCTAAACCTGAAACCCAAAACCCTAAGCCCTGAGCCCCAAACCCTAAGCCCTCAGGCTGTATGGGGTTTAGGGCTTTCGGAGGGACGGGGCGGAACACTTGTTTCTTGTGAGGATGTGTGGCTCAGGGTTTGAGGATGAAGCTGAGGTGGTAGGGCTTAGGGTTTAGGGTTTAGGGCTTAGGGCTTAGGGTTTAGGGTTTAGGGTTTAGGGTTTAGGGTTTAGGGGTTAGGGTTGAGGGTTTAGGGTTTTAGGGTTGAGGGTGACGAAATCGCTCCCTGCCCCTCTCCAAGAACCAATTAGGCCCCGGTTTTATCCGTCAAGGTGTTTAGAGTTTGTAGACCAAAGCCCACAACCCAACACAAGAACACCTCCTTCAAGCCCCAAGCCATTTCGAGGATGGGTGATGACTGCACTCATTGCCATGCCACTCGGGCAGTAGAGATACTGGTAGGACCCATGCTTCGGGTTTTTGGGTTTAGGGGTTTAGGGTTTAGGGTTTAGGGTTTTAGGGTTTTAGGGGTTTAGGGGTTTAGGGGTTTAGGGGTTGAGGGGTTGAGGGGTTTAGGGGTTTAGGGGTTTAGGGGTTTAGGGGTTCAGGGTTTAGGGCTTTTGGGCCTTGGCTGGTGCTCCTTGCGGGTTTCGGTGTTCGCGTATCGGCTCTTGAGTCTGAAGCTCTCCATCTCAAGGTCAACAAGATGATCGGGAAGGTCCACGGTTTAGGGTTTAGGGTTTCGGGTTTCGGGTTTAGGGCTTAGGGTTTAGGGTTGAGGGTTCAACGACCGAAGCTTTCAGAAGCTCCAGAAGCCCCGGAAGCCCTGCACCTAAGCACCCTGAACCCCCGCCCAATGTTCAGAATCTTAGGTGCTTCTGCCTTGGTACCCAGTGGTGCCCTTTACCCTTCTTTTTTTTGTGTATGGTTTCCTTTATAAAATAAAGCCCTTATCATAATATGGCTACTGGGCTACCATGCTTCGGACCTGCCCTCTGGAGCCCTATATCCAGGAATCAAGGCTGAGGGCTTGGGGGATCTGAGGTTTCTGGGGTTAAGTAGAGACAGTATTTTTGAATGCAGTCATAGCCAATGGTGCACCCGGTTACTACGGGAAACTCCCCCCAAACATATCTTGGACCGTCTGTCAAGAAGGAAACCCAGGTCTGAAGCCCAGGCCCTTACAGGAAACTCCAGAAAGTTGGAGCATCCTTATCCCCCTACCCCAAAAGGTATACTAAAGGGTTTAGGGTTTAGGGTTTAGGGCGGAGTCGGACGGGCATAGCTTCTTGGATGGGCTCTGGCGCTTAGCTGGGCCTTAGAGAGCTCGGTACTTGGGTTTTTGCGACCAGCAATAGACAAAGGGGGCCTCAGACTGCGGTTGCCCTAATACCCCCCCCAAAACAAGCACTCCCCCTAGAAAAACTTAGGGAATATTAACTTGTGACACCAACAAACTGAGCTTGCAGAAGCGTTCCGGGAGACTTGTGCACACCGGGTAGACAAACGGTGCAGCAGCATGGTGCATGTGGGCGGCGGGCCGACCTCGGTGTGCTCTCTCGGTAATGTTAAAGGGCAATTTTTCAGGGTTTAGGGTTTAGGGGCTTAGAGAGCTCATAGGCCTCCACCAGGTTCTGCGGCTGGGAGTGTCAAGACTCTATGTAAGCCCTGAGGGTTGTTCTCAAGTCTCTGGCCCAGGTCTGCGCGCCCTCGGAGGTCCGTCGCAGGCATGTGCTCATGGGATGTTGGGATGTAAATGTTTCTTGTTGAGGGGTGCCGGGGGAAGGGTTAGGATTTAGGACTTGAACTGGGGATCTACATCCCCCTAGCAGTGCGCACGAATGACGAGTAGTGGGGTCTCGGGCAAGAAGTCTGCATTTCGGGCTGTTCGAATTTGATTGCTTAGTTCGTGCTCCTCGGACTATGGGGACGGTAGCGTTCGTGGGGGTGGTCTCGCACCCCCATGCAGAGGGCTCGCCTCCGAAAGGCTCTGGGTAACGAGACTTTAGGGGTTAGGGGTTAGACTTGGTGTGCAGTTTTTGGGGTGTCGGTTTCTCAGCTGCCTGCAGCCCTAAACTACAACCCCTAAACCCTGCGTTAGGAACCTCAATGCCAATGTCTTGTACTAGGTTACCTCGGCGTTCTCTCAGGTGTCTTACAGTCACAACCTAAACAAGTTAAATTTTCGCGGTTCTGAAGGTAGACCCTCTACATGATCAGGCGCTCTGGGCTCCCGATGCTTCTGGGTCCCCCTCTCCCCCCCCCCTCCGCGGTGCGGTTGTGGGTTGGTTTTAGGAGGTTTCAGTTCAGGTTTTAGGGTCTTGGGGTGTAGGCTCCCCCCTTTCCCCCTTTCCCCCCATACCCCCCGCTGTGGCGTGGCTTTTGGGAACCCTGAACCCTGAACCCTAAACCCTAAACCCTAAACCCCAAACCCTAAACCCTAAACCGTTTAGGGTTTTATAGGGTTTCGATTCAAGGCTTTGGGTTTTGAGTAGGGTTTGGGGCTTGGGGCTTGCGGGCTTTGGGTCTTCAAGCCCGAAACTAACCCGATTTCGTGTCACAGGCGAAACCGTGTGGCTCTCGAGATGAAGAGGGCCAAGAAGCTCGTCTGCAACACCATGGGTTCAGGGCTTAGGGTTTGGGTCCTTAGCTCAGAGTAGAGCCCTAAACCCTGAGTAGTTGCCCCTATACAGGGCCTTCCCTGTTAAACCTAAGGTCATGGTAGTGCTTCGATGCCATACTTTGCCATGGCCCAATCCTGCTCTACTGCGGGGGCGGGTGCACTATCCTCTGTACGTAGTGTATACATGATTGTGCAGTTGTTCTGCCGCTTGTTTTGTGGCACCCTCTCCGCAGGCCATAGGCAACCACAGCATACATGTGGGATACGGCCTGCTCTGATGTACCACCACAGCATGCAACTTTACTTAGCACCATGCATAGATCACCAGTCCAGTAAAACACACAAGGTCGTTGTTTTCTTTATACGAGTACATAATGAATGCACCAACTCAATGTTTGTGGCATTTCTGTAAGTTGTAAATGATGGCCCTTTTTGAGCACCCTGAATGTTTTGTCCGTATTGCAGTAGGAACCCCGAATGATCAAGCCCATGTACACATCCAGGAGGTTTAGGGTTTAGGGTTTGGGGATGTTTGGGGGTCAGGGCTACTTGATCTGAGCACTGCACAAAAATGCACGGCAAAACGTGGTGTGCTGTAGTGAAGAGGTTGTCGCAGATGCGCGACGTTTGACAATGGCACGCTTCCAGGAACATTTCAGCACCCTCGAACAGGCTCCCAACACGCAAATGCCAACAAGCGGCAAGCATGTTTTCAAGGTCCACACCTTTTCAAATGTTCTAGCAGAATCCATCGACCCCAAGCCCATACGCGTGTATCCCAAAATAGGGTACCCTCAAATACCCCAAAAACACTCAAATCCTTGTTATGGGAACCTCCCAAAAAGGGCACCCCTATTTTGGGAAACCCCCATATTTTTTTTAGAGTTGCAGGGATGGAACCTCAGAGCAGTGGTCATGTCACTACCACATCCAACAGGAAAGCCGCTGCCATGCAAGGCGGGCAATGCGGATTCGGCCGGGTCCCCGGCACCCAAAACCCGAAACCCTAAACCCTAACCCCGAAACCCTAAACCCAAACCCCGGAATGTCGTGCGAGGTTGTCGGGTGGGTCTATAGGTGTGGGAGTTTCGGGATGTGCGCCTGGTTAAGTCGGAGACGTGCACCGTTGAAAGAAGGGTTTGCGGGGGTTAGGGTTGTCGGCATCTTTGCAGAACAGGAAGACTATCCTGAGGCCACCAGTAACTCCGCAGTGAATCCCTCAGCCTAAACCATCCGCCTAATCAATGGTGACCAACCTTATATGATATTATTGACTGCTGTATCGTAGTATTAGTGGTTAGATACTGTTATTGATTATGATTTCTTTTAGAGTTTATTCTGATGTGTTGCCACCTTAGGGGGGCTTAGAGCAGTTAGGGGGGGGTCCTTCGGGTATTTCGCGACTCGAAGGGTCGACCTGAACTAAACCCTAAACCCTAAACCCTAAACCCTAAAAACCCTATAAACCCTATAAACCCTATAAACCCTATAAACCCTATAAACCCTATAAACCCTATAAACCCTATAAACCCTAAAAACCCTAAAAACCCTAAACCCTAAACCCTAAACCCTAAACCCTAAACCCTAAACCCTAAACCCTAACCCTAAACCCTGGACCCTAGACCCTACACCCTAAACCCTAAACCCTAAACCCCAAACCCTAAGCCCTAAAACCCTAAACCCTAAACCTACAAGGGCTTTTTGGGTGTAAGCCGAGGTCAGGGAGGACGCCGCAGCCGCGATTGAGCCAGGCCGGGTGGCCAATATGATGGGCCCCAGTGTCAGAGTTTATCTTACGGACAGGTCCCCTTGAATCGACCATGATCAGGGATTAGGGTTTAGTGTTTATAGGGTTTCTAGGATCTAGGGTTGAGGGTTTTGGGTCAAGGGGTTTATGGGGTTTCGGGTACTACGGAACCAAAGAGAATGGCCCGTCCGCTTCGCAGCAGGATGCCTCCGAAGTTGACTGCATCTTGCACCTTGTAGGACGTCGCAGGGCAGTCTCAGCTAAACCCTGAACCCGAAACCCTAAACCCTAAACCCTAAACCCTAAACCCTAAACCCTAAACCCTGAACCCTGAACCCTAAACCCTAAACCCTAAACCCTGAACCCTGAACCCTGAACCCTAAACCCTAAACCTGAAACCCCCCCAAAAAGCTTCACCTCAAACCCTGAACCCCGAAACCCTAACGCCCAATAAGTGTGCAGGAAGCTCCAGGTCGGAAGGGGCAGGGTTTAGGGTTTAGGGTTTAGGGTTTAGGGTTTAGGGTTTAGGGTTTAGGGTTTAGGGTTTAGGGTTTAGGGTTTAGGGTTTAGGGTTTAGGGTTTGGAGGGCTTAGCGTTTGGAGGGTTTAGGGTTTAGTTTTTAGTGTTTAGGGTTTAAAGGTTGGTGGTAAGTAGGACCAAAAGCCAATAAACCTTGAACCAAAAGCTCGGCCCTCCACTCGTTTTTTTTTTATTAAGCCTTTGGGCTTCGACTTTTCGGCATGGCGCTTCTCTTCAGGGCACTTCGTGCCTTGTATCCCCCATAAGGGCTAGGGCTTAGGGCTTAGGGCTTAGGGCTTAGGGCTTAGGGCTTAGGGCTTAGGGCGTAGGGCTGAGGGCTGAGGGCTTAGGGCTTAGGGCTTAGGGCTTAGGGCTTAGGGCTTAGGGCTTAGGGCTGAGGGGTTGGGTTTAGGGTTAGGGTTCAGGGAAATTTCCAAGCTCTCGACTAAGAACGGGGGCCACCAGCGGGGCTTCTAAGGGCTGCTTTTGGGGTGGGCGTATGGCTTATCTTACAGGGTCAGGGGTCTCCGACCCTCATCCCATGGCTTCACCATTTTAAGCATGTTTGCTTGGGATGGGACTGCCTAGCGCCGAAAGCCATCCAATTCCAATACCCGCAAGGGATTGTCCGAATGGCATCTGCTCGGCGGCCTCGCTTAAACCTGAACCCAAAACCCTCAGCCCAAGAATCCAACAGCTCTGAGGCCCGAAGACCCCTCCTTGCACATGTTGCCGTAGGAGCCTGCTTGCACATCTTACTGTTGGGCTCCGCAGGCTTTTTTATTGGGGTGACGGCTTGTAATTTAGTATTGAGCATGCCTGAGATAACCTGAGATAGATTTGTTGCTGTGAGGCCCATCGTGAAGGTCAATCAGGTACTTTAGCCTACAGGGGATACCCCTAAACCCTAAACCCTGAACCCTAAACCCTCAAGCCTAAAGCCTAAAGCCTAAACCCTAAACCCTAAACCCTGAACCCTGAACCCTAAACCGCCAACCCTAAACCCTAAACCCTAAACCCTAAACCCCCTAAACAGATGCCAACCTGCCGCTGCCATGAGACACCAATGGGAGCACCCGCCAGGGTCGGGCCACACACAAGTTTGAAGCTGGGTTTAAGGTTGGTCTGGGGTTTCGGGTTTAGGGTTTAGGGTTTAGGGTTAGGGGTTAGGGTTTAGGGTTTAGGGTTTAGGGTTTAGGGTTTAGGGTTTAGGGTTTGGTGGAGGGGGAGTGGGGGCTGGGTTCGCAGAACTGTAGTAGGCCGCAGCACACAGAGCGGGTTTAGGGTTTAGGGTTTAGGATACTGTTCAAAGGACCTATTCTACTTACATAGGCCGCCACAACCAACAGCTTGTGGTCACGGGGTTTACCTTTTAACATTCCTCCGGCCACTGCGCCCGAAAGCCTAAAACCACATGGTCGTGGGCTTCCTGCACGGATTAAAGCGGATACCCTAAACCCTAAACCCTAAACCCTAAACCCTAAACCCTAAACCCTAAACCCTAAACCCTAAACCCTAAACCCTAAACCCTAAACCCTAAACCCTAAACCCTAAACCCTAAAAACCCCTAAGCCCTAAACCCTAAACCCTGAACCCTGAACCCTGAACCCTGAACCCTAAACCCTAAACCCTAAACCCTAAACCCTAAACCCTAAACCCTAAGCCCTAAACCCTAAACCCTAAACCCTAAACCGGGTTCACACCAAAACGTCAAATACCTAGAAGGGCCCTAGGAAGGGGGGGCGTAAGCGCATCAGGCACTCTGTGAGGCGGGGACGCTTTCGGTTTCAACACCCACTGCATGTGAACACGAGGTGGCGTAAGCCGTTGCATCATGAGGCCAGCTCCCGGCCCTGGAAGCATGCTGGTGTATGCACGGGTTTCATGCACAAACGCAGCCAGGGCGCGCTTTGTAAGCCCTGCAGGTATGTAGGGTATTGCGCCGTTTTCTTGCACTTTTACCACGTGTTTGAAGCATCTGGTCCCAGGTCCCAGTGTGGCGCAGCTTTTGAGGAAGCCCTAAACACCAAGCAGATCCTGTGAGGATGCCAAGGGTACTATCCGGTTCTTTAGGGGTTGGAAGCACTAAGCCCTAAACCCCGTATCCTGAACCCTAAATCCTGACCCGGAGCCCCAAACCCTTATGCTGAGATGTAGAAGGGCTTGTTGGAAGGGACGTAACGCACGTCACTGTTACTATGGCTCAAGGATGAGCACGGAAACCATCTGTAAAGGAACAAAAGTAGTGCCTGCAAAGCTGGGGCTTTGGGGTGTTGGGTTTAGAACCCGCGGTTGGGTTGTTGCCTTAGGGCTGGTATTCCTGCACTGGACCCCCAGTCATGGTTGGTCCTCTTTCAGGGACTGGGCTTTGGAGTACTATACTTTAATACTTTTTTTTGTTCTGGGTTCCTATTGTTGCTACTTATTACCTAAAAAGTATATACTTTTTTTCCAGGGTCTACTCCAAAGCTAAGGGGAGTAAAGGGTTTAAGGGTTGGACCTGGAACAGTATGTGCGCAAGATTTGTTACCTCAAGGAGTGATAGGGAGTTAGCTCTTGGGATAGTTCCCGGAATAGCTCCCCCTGGTGAGGTTCCCGTAGCCAAGGCCCTAAGTCCCTAAACCCCTAAACCCTAAGCCCCGAACCCTAAATTCTGTGGCGGGTTCCCTTATACACCGTATCATGCAAACAACTCATCCACTGGATTGCACGGGCAGGGCAACCCATTGGCTATCAAGGTACACTCAACCCTAAGCCCTAAGCCCTACGCCCTAAACCCTAAACCCTAAACCCTAAACCCTAAACCCTAAACCCTATAAACCCTGCAAGCCCGATAAGCTCTAATCATAACCCCTACTTAGAAGCCCTGTGAACCCTATAAACCCGACAAGCCTGATAAACCCCATAAACCCCTAAACGCCCTAGCCTCTAAAAACCCCTAGGGTCAGGGAGTGGCGCTGGATGCCAAAGTCAAAAGCTGATGACCGGCAAATATGGGGGCCAGATGGTTTACAGTAAACTGGCAAAAGTTGGAACATCCTTGTCCTCATACCCCAGAAGGTACACTAAAGGGAATCCCAGCTCTAATGATCCTTAAACCATGTTCCACCTTTCTGGTGTTTACTGTTGGGCATCAGAAGATGCAATGCGGCTCAGCTGGGGGTCAGGGTGTTGATCCTTGGTCTTATCTAGACTGGCAGGTACAGGAAGTGGTCAACACCAGCACATTTTTCTTTTTTCTCTCTCCGGAGTGCCGAGCTTATGGGAGTCAAATCCGACCCTGGTAAAAGGGAGGATGAGGGGGGGGGGAATGCACGATGGCAGTGGCACAGAAAGATTTCTGGAGGGCGGCCCCAAGATTGCCATACACGTTCAGGAGTTCGGCATGGGGGCTTTGATTGCGACTCACCAAGCCCAGTATGTCAATCCAAAACCCCCCAAAATGGCGGAAGATCAGTATTCTCCACGAGAACTCGCTGAAGAGCAGCGGGAAGACTCTGCTTGGGCTCAGGAAGAGGGGAGAAATTCACCCCCCATTTTTGAACACAGCTGTGGTGAGCTGGGTGCTTCTCTCCGACCGGGGCCTTGAGGGTTCCGCGTGAGGGATGGTGGTAGTTGAGTCGATCTTCAGGGTTTAGGGTTTATAGGATTTAGGACCTCTCCGCCCGCCCCAGAACCCCTCTCAACCCCCCCTTACCAGGCCTTGACGAGCCCTTCAACTGGCACGCCGCCCCCCTGCGACATCCCTCCAAGGGCCCCGCAAACCCTAAACCCTAAACCCTAAACCCTAAACCCTAAACCCTAAACCCTAAACCCTAAACCCTAAACCCTAAACCCTAAACCCTAAACCCTAAACCCTAAGCCCCCGAAGCCCCATGCTCTTGTTTGTCTCGGGGTTGGGAACTCGGGTTCAAGGGGCTCAAGCGGCTTGGGGCTCTGAGAGGGGACCATCTAACTTGTAGGGTCTAGGGCTTGAGGGTTGAGGGTTTAGGGTTTAGGGTTTAGGGTTTAGGTCTCAGGGTTTAGAAGCTTTGCGGGGCCCTAACCTCCTGTCGGGGGGAACTTGTGCGAAATTGTTTCTCAGATGTTTATAAGCGCCGCAGACTCTGCAGTTGTCAAGTCTGCGCGCGGGGATTGGAGGGGAACGCAAAGACCAACGAACAAAAGACCAACGATGCCCGGCCGCGGAAAACTCAGGGCTGTTGTGTTCTCGATCTGCCGCTCACCAGCACTCTGCCCCCTAGACCACCCCACGAAACCTTGAGCTCCCTCGCAAACCTGAGTTCTGAACGTTGAACCCTGCATCTTCATTCCCAAAGCCCACGAATCCAAAGCCCGAAGCCTTAAAACCCATGTCAACCCTTATCATCTTAAACCAAGAAACCCCATGAAAGCCCTTAGCCCTAAACCCACAACCTTTTGGATAACCCTGAATGAAAGCCCAGAAAAACCCTGAACCCTAAACCCTAAACCCTAAACCCTAAACCCGAAACCCGAAACCCGAAACCCTAAACCCTAAATCCTAAACCCTAAACCACAAGCCCTGGGCCGCCCCATCTCTTCCCTGCAGGCTACAGGCTTCCGCGAGCCCGCACAGCACCACCAGCCCCAGGACAGGGTTTAGGGTTTAGGGTTTAGGGTATAGGGTATAGGGTATAGGGTTTAGGGTTTAGGGTTTAGGGTTTAAGGTTTAGGGGGTTTAGGGTTTGAGGGTTTGAGGGTTTTAGTTGTTTAGGGCCCAGGGACTAGAATTTGATTCCAGAGGCCTCGGAGCTTATGGGGTTTCGGAGCTTAAGTCGGCGTCAGGCTTGTCGGCCCATTGGCCTTACTGCTTAGTAGCGTGAGTACACTTTACACTTCTTTGGGATACTCTGATCCCCTTTTGAACTGAAAGTCTAAGGGGTCATACGCCCGGCTTCATCCCTCTTCCCCGCCTACCAGTGCCCCCCCCCGGGGCCCGAAAAACCTTCAACACACGACTTTCTGCCCCCCCCCAAAGCCCGAAAAACGGTTTTTTAGGGTTTAGGGTCTTAAACCCACAAGACTTCCTGCTCAGCGGCTTCCCCAAGCTTACACTCCCGAGCCAAAGGCACATGATCGCATTTGCCATACGGACATGTGTCGAGTATGCCGAACCCGGGGTTTTTGGGACTTAGGGTTTCTAGGGTTTGGGGTTTAGGGGTTTAGGGGTTTAGGGGTTTAGGGGTTTAGGGGTTTAGGGTTTAGGGGTTTAGGGTTTAGGGTTTAGGGGTTGAGGGGCTTAGGGACCCCAATTGGCAGGGGAGTCCCGAGGCCCCCTGGATCCAACTTCGGAAGCCTTGCGCTGTTCCCCGGATTTTCCGGCGCCGGGCGCGCCCAGGGCGTAGTCGTAGTACAGCCACAAGAACAAGAAGGATACTCAGACGAGTTAGGGTACAGTGTGAAGAATATAAGAATAGGAGCATTTTGAACAATGACGCGACTCTTCGCAAGTCTTGTTGGGGCCCTAAACCCTAAACCCTAAACCCTAAACCCTAAACCCTAAACCCTAAACCCTAAACCCTAAACCTTAAACCTTAAACCCTAAACCCTAAACCCTAAACCCTAAACCCTAAACCCTAAACCCTAAACCCGAAACCCTAAACCCCAAACCCTAAACCCGCGCCCCTTGCTTGAAACTGCGTTCTTATGGGCGACGCGCTAGGAGTCCAATCTACGACGCCGATGGGCCAGGCCGAGAGGGAGTCTGCCATGATGCCCTTAAACTGAACGTTAAATCCCTACCCTCAACCCCTAAGCCCTAACCCCTAAGCCCTAACCCCTAAGCCCTAATCCCTAAACCCTAAACCCGAAACCCTAAACCCTAAACCTTAAACCCACAAAGCTGCCTACTCAGAGGCTGCCCAAGCGAACCCTATTCCCTGAACCCTCCAAGGCCCGAAGCCCCGCGCTCCCAAACTCCCAAAATTTTCGGGGGAGGCCGACTGGATCTGGATATGCCTCCAGTGGTGCTGAAGTTGATGGAGGTCTCCAGCCTTCTGCTTTCGAGTTTTTTTTTTTTTTTTTTTTTTTGGTTTTGGGTTTTGGGGGTTTTCTGGGGGGTTTTGGGTTGGGTTTGGTTTTGGGAGTTTTTTTTTTTTTCTCCGGGCTTGGGGTTAGAGTTGGGGGTTTGGGGGGGTTTGGGGGGGGGGGGGTTTCGGGTGTTTTTTTGGAGGGCCATCTTCCGCCCATTCCTAAGCCCTCAGCCCCAAAAGTTCCGGTTGTGGGTTTAGGGTTTAGGGTTTAGGGTTTAGGGTTTAGGGTTTTGAGTTGTGGGTTTTGGGAGTTTCGCGGCTTGCCCCAGCGCCAGGTCATCGTGGCAGAGGAGATCGCCGGATTGGGGGAGTGTGGGTGCCCAGCAGGGCCTGTTCCTTTTCTTACCGGGTTTAGGGTTTAGGGTTTAGGGTTTAGGGTGTAGGGTTTCCGACCTTAAAATCGCCAGTGGCTTCGGGTCACAGGCCCCCGGTCTTGGGGAAGCCAAAGTGGGGGGCCCGAAATTAGGTTTCCAGGCCGAAGTGGATAAAACCCTAACCCCTAAATCCGACAAGTAAACCCTAAACCCTAAACCCTAGGCCCTAAACCCTAAAACCCTGAACCCTAACACCCTAAACCCTAAACCCTAGACCCTACAACCCTAAACCCTAAAGCCTAAACCCTAAACCCTAAACCCTAAACCCTAAACCCTAAACCCTAAACCCTAAACCCTAAACCCTAAACCCTAAACCCTACACCTTCACTTCGAAGTAGCCGAGGTGCCTCAGCATCTGCGCACAGCGGAGTCGTACCTTGAACCTCGACTGGGCGTGGCAGGGCTTAGGGTTCAGGGTTTAGGGTTTAGGGTTTTGGGTTTGGGGTTTAGGGTTTAGGGTTTAGGGTTGAGGGTTTGAGGGTTTGAGGGTTTGAGGTTTAGGGTTTAGGGTTTAGGGTATGGGGTTTAGGGTTCAGGGTTCAGGGCCTAGGGTGTAGATCTTTTGGGTTTAGGGATGCGGGGGCTCAGCGTTTCAGGTTTTCGCCGAGGGCTTTGGGTTTTTGTTTTCGCTTTTTTGGTTTATGCCCCCTAAGCCCTAAACCCTAAACCCGAAACCCGAAACCCGAATCCCTAAACCCTAAACCCTAAACCCTAAACCCTAAACCCTAAACCCGAAGCCCTAAACCCGAAGCCCTAGCGGGCTCCTTCTCTGGGCCTTGTGGGATGTCGGGAGCACAAGGCTTCCTTCTGCGAAGGCTTAGGCGAGCAGAAATTGTTCGGGGCAAGCCCAAACCCTAAACCCTAAACCCTAAGCCCTAAGCCCTAAGCCTAACCCCTAAGCCCTAAACCCTAAGCCCTAAGCCCTAAACCCTAAACCCTAAGCCCGAAACCCTTAAGGTTTCAGGGTTTGGGGCTCAGAGCTGTGGGGTTTCAGGGTTTAGGAATGCCACAACATCTTGTGCCTCAGCCCTTGAACCGTGATGCCCCAGACCTCCCTTAAACTCCCGGAGCCTCAGTTCAAGGGGCAGTTCAAGCCGCCCCTAAACAACCCCAAGCCCTTGCTTCTGAACCCTCAACCTTAGGGGCCTCTGGTTAGGGTGTAGGGTTTAGGGTTTAGGGTTTGGGGGCATTGTGAGATTTCAGGGGTTCAGGGACTAATTTGGTGGTGATTTCTCAACCTCCATCCCCGAAACCCACAAAAGAGGGCCTCAAACCCTTAAAACCCTTAAAACCGTTAAACCCCAAAGACTTCAAAGCCCTTAAATCCTCCCTAACCCCTAAACCCTAAACCCTAAACCCCTAAACCCCTAAACCCCTAAACCCCTAAACCCCTAAACCCCTAAACCCCTAAACCCCTAAACCCCTAAAACCCCTAAACCCTGACCCCTAAACCCCTGAACCCCTGAACCCCTAAACCCCTAAACCCCTAAACCCCCAAACCCCCAAACCCCCTCCCCCCAAAAGAGTCCGGGCCTCAGGAAGTTGCTCGGCTTCCAGCACCTGCACTTCGACGCGCGGCTCCAGGCCCTGGGGGCCATCTCCAGGGCTTAGGGAGGGTTTGGGGTTTAGGATTAAGGGTTTAGGGGTTTGGGGGTTTAGGGGTTTGGAGTTTAGGGTTTAGGGTTTAGGGGTTTAGCGGTTTGGGGGGTTAGGGTTTAGGGTTTAGGGTTTAGGGGTTTAGGGTTTAGGGTTTGAGGGTTTGAGGGTTTGGGGGTTTAGGGGTTTAGAGTTTAGGGTTTAGGGTTTAGGGGTTTGGGGGTTTGGGGGTTTAGGGTGTAGGGTGTAGGGTCTAGGGTTTAGAGTTTAGGAGTTTATTTAGGGGGCTGAGGGTTTAAGGGTTAGGAAGTTAGGTTTAGGGGGTTCAGGGGGTTTAGGGGTTTAGGGGTTTAGGGGTTTGAGGGTTTGAGGGTTTAGGGTTTAGGGCTAGAGCTTAAGTAGGGTTGATGGTCTAGGGTTAAAGGTTTACGATTCAGCGCTTCGGGTCTCCGCGTGCAGGGCTGGAGGTGTTTATGTGGGGTTTTGGGGTCTAACTAGGGTTTAGGGTTTAGGGTTTAGGGTTTCGATGGGTTTAGGATTCCGGGCTTTAGGCTTTGGGTGTGTCAGGGGAAGCATCCCGCCTGAAAGAGGAAGCCTGCCCTCAATCCCTAGACCCTGATTCTCAGGGTTTAGGGTTTAGGGTTTAGGGTTTAGGGTTTAGGGTTTAGGGTACTCCCAGGCCCCCAAAACCCCGAAAGCCCTGAACTCCGCAACCCGAACCTTGCCTTGACCCGAACCCCGCAGCCTAAACCGTTCTACACCTTACACCCCGAGTCCGCATGGGTACTTGCAAGTAGGGACCCTAAACCCTAAACCCTAAACCCTAAACCCTAAACCCTAAACCCTAAACCCTAAACCCTAAACCCTAAACCCTAAACCCTAAACCCTACACCCTAAACCCTAAACCCTAAACCTTAAACCACAGGACCTGTGGTACTTGTGTCTCTACTCGCATCTCACACCCCAGGGCTTTCTTGAGAGCCGCGCCGGCACCGTCCTGCGGCCGGCTGGATGCCTCAAAGGGCGGCGGTTCGGGGTGAAACCCTAAACCCAAAACCCCAAAACCCCAACACCCTAAAACCCCAAAACCCTAAAACCCTAAAACCCTAACACCCCAACACCCCAACACCCTAAATCCCTAAATCCCTAAAACCCTAAAACCCTGAGACTCTAAAACCCAAAAACCCGAAGCCTTGCAGGGCCTAGAGGTAGGGTTTTGGGGGGTAGGTAGGGCTTTGGGGAGCTGAATGCAAAGGAGGTTTGAGTTCGGCTCTTTACCCTGAACCCTGAACCCTGAACCCTAAACCCTAAACCCTAAACCCTAAACCCTAAACCCTAAACCCTTTTGAGTTCGGCTCTTGAGGGGGGGATTCATGAGTTTGGGTTTAGGGTTTAGGGTTTAGGGTTTAGGGGCCTGCAAGAAGATGCAGAAGGGGTTTAGGAGCTCAGGACGTGCGTGCTTAGGACAAAGGCAAGCTCCACGACGAGGAGGATGCCCAGAAGGCTCTCTTCCCTGGCAGACCTGGGCATCGGTACTTAAAGGCCTATACTCCATCTCGCTTTGATGTCCGGTGCCAGCTCCATAGCTGGCAACAGATAGAGCGGAGACTGCCTAATCCATGCCACGTGGGAACGACTTCGCCCTCATATGCAGGAGCCCTGAAGGGCGTAGGACATTGGGGGTCGGCAGCCGGGCCGGCAACAACCCCACCAGGACAGTGGCCAAAAGTCCCCATCGTGGGCCAAGGCAGAGGAAGGCAACTCCAGCTAGCCCTGGGAATTCAAGATTGTTCGGACGCCACGCCCAAGAAGGACGCCCTCAACCCCGACCCCCCTCAACCCCGAACCCCCTCAACCCCAAACCCCAATCGTTTAGGATCTCAGGGTGTCGGGTCTGCGGCGAGGATTCTGGGGTATGAGGGTTTTAGGGTCCAAATCCCCCAAAGCCCCCGGTGATCTTCAGCTCGCCCCTGCCTCCAAACCTGCTAACGACCTTCAAGCCCCTAAGGTTTACAGTTCTTGCGCCTTGAAATCCGAAATTTCTGGGGAGCCCCAAAAAAGCCCCAAAGCCTCGAAAAGCCCGAAAAGCCCCATGTCTCGTCCCACAGGCCTAAGCGAGACTGTCTGAAGCCCCCAAAAGCCTGCATAACCGACAATCACCTAAACCCACTTAACCCTCAAACGTCAAACGCTAAAACCCTGAACCCGCAACCACAGGAATGTCAGGATAACCCTCGCACCTCAACCCCTAAGCCTCAACTTTCTGAGTCCAGTCGATGTCTGGGAGCTCCAATTTGCCGATCCTTATCCCTCGACCCTAAGCTCTAAAATCTAGGACCCCCAGTCGGCCCATATTCGTTTTTAGGGATGGGGTTCCTTTATAATTCCCCGAAAACCAAAAGGGTACCGTTTTTATTCCCAGGTTTCTCCTGGGTCTAGAAATCTATTGGCGTTCCTACGCCTCCTCTTAGGTTGCGGACGCTGTCTTACTGGCGCGCGGTCTCCAGGCTTTTCGAGAGGCCTGTCTGCCCTCGTCTGCAAGGGTTTTGGGTTTTGTTTAGGGTTTAGGGTCGGTGGTGGGGTGTGGCAGACGCCGAAATGCATAGAACGGGGGGCCAAGCAAGCCCCTGTCACAGGCCTTTCAACACTTTTCAATCCTGGCTAACGATCCCGATCCTGAATCCCCTAAACCCCTCCCGAGGCCCACCTGGGCCTTTCAACCCTCAACCACCTGAAGCCCCGAAAGCTTCAGTTTCGACGATATCGGCTCCGGACACCAAGGATGGCGAATGCCCCTAAAGGCCCCTAAACGTTCCCCATTTAGGGGGTTTAGGGGTTTCGGGTTGGAGTTTAGGGTTTGGGGTTTAGGGTTTGGGGTTTAGGGTTTGGGGCTCGGTTTTCGGCGCGGGACACAGTGGCTCAATGCATCTTGCACGTAGGGTTTAGGGTTTAGGGTTTAGGGTTTAGGGTTTAGGGTTTAGGGTTTAGGGCTGTCGGGCCTGAGGCCTGAGTGGCTTCCCCTCCTTCGTTCCCTCTGGCCGGGCTATCGAAATCCCCATGCTTCCTTGACATTCCGCGACAAACCCTAAACCCTAAACCCTAAACCCTAAACCCTAAACCCTAAACCCTAAACCCTAAACCCTAAACCCTAAACCCTAAACCCTAAACCCTAAGCCCTAAACCCTAAACCCTAAACCCTAAACCCCTCAACACCCGAAACCCAGAACCCTGAGCCTGTTTTGCTACGTTCCCTACGTGGGCCGGTTTCTGCAGGCAGCTCGGCACAGCTTCCTCTGGCGGAGGCAGGGAGGGGCGCACACCCTAAAGCCCTGAATCCTGAAGCCTTAAGCCCCAGGAAAGAGAGGGAGAGAGCGAGGGAGTGATGGAGCGAGAGGGCGACCGGAGCGGAAATCCTGAGAACCACAAAGGCCTCAACAACCAAAGGCCCAGTAAAGCCTCCAACAACCCCCCCAAGCTCACCTGAAGCCGTGTACCCCTAAATCTTAAGCCCCAGCTCCCAAACCCAAAACCCTATAAGCCCCAAACGCCAACTCCCAAGCCCTATAAGCCCTATAAGCCCTATAAGTTCTAGAAGCCCTACACACCCCAGAAGCCCTAATAGCCCTATATGCCCTATAAGCCCTGTAAGCCCTATAAGCCCTATACGCCCTCAAAGCCCTAGAAGCCCTAAAAGCCCCCTAAACCCTAAACCCTAAACCCTAAACCCTAAACCCTAAACCCTAAACCCTAAACCCTAAACCCTAAACCCTAATAGCCCTATATGCCCTATAAGCCCTGTAAGCCTTCCAGGCTGACCAAACACCAGCTCCAGCGCCGGCAGGCCTCGCAACAGCTTCACGAGGAGGCCCGTGGGCAAGTTTTGGGGGTTCAGGGGTTTAGGGTTTGAGAGGTTTAGGGTTAGGGATTAGGGTTTAGGGTTGAGGTTCTTGCTGAAGTTTTGGGGGGTTCAGGGTTGGTTCAGCTGAAGTTTTGGGGGTTTTGGGGGTTCCGGGGTTTAGGGGTTTAGGGGTTTAGGAGTTTAGGGGTTTAGGGGTTTAGGGGATTAGGGGTTTAGGGGTTTAGGGGTTTAGGGGTTTAGGGGTTTAGGGTTGAGAGGTTTACGCTTTAGGGTTTAAGGTTCAGGTGTCAGGTTTGGGGCGTAGGGTTTGAATTTTGTGAGTTGGATTTGTCATTGCGCCAGGGCAGCCCCGAAGCAAAAATGCCCGAAACTCCTAGTCTCCCCCTATAAACGGGACCCCCAAAGCCTGTAAAGGCCTAAAGCCCCAAACCCCACAGCCCCAAACTTCAACCCCAAACCCCAAGCCCCAAGCCCACTCCCTAAACCTAAACCCCGAAAGCCCAAACCCCAAGCCCTAAAGCCAAACCCCCCAAACCCTACTCCCTAAACCCCAATCCTTACCTAAAAGACCCTGAAACCCTCAGCCCTAAAAACCCTAAACCCTAAACCCCAAACCCTAAACCCTAAACCCCCAAACCCTAAACCCTAAACCAAGTACCCTGAACCTCCAAGTGAGCCTGAAACGTTCGAAGATGGCCTTTTTCTACTATTTGCTTCAGAATCTCAAAAGAAGAAATAGAAATAATCCCTATATTACCCGTAAGAAGGAAGAGTATTTGTAATCATTTTTTCGGGGTTCTTAAACCCTGAACCCTAAACCCCTAAACCCTAAACCCCTAAACCCTATACCTCTGAACCCTAAACCCTAAACCCTAAACCCCAAACCGTCGTTTTGGCGAGGCCGAGCGCCACCGCCAGGAGCGGAGGAGGCTCAAGGCGCCTGTGACGAGGCCCGGCTTTGGGGCGTTTAGGGTTTAGGGTTTAGGGTTTAGGGTTCGGAGGTTTTGGGTTTAGGGGTTTAGGGGTTTAGGGGTTTCGGGGTTTAGGGGTCTAGGGGTTTCGGGTTTAGGGGTTTAGGCTTTGGCGGAGGTTGAGGAGGCTTCGGGGAGTTCAGGAGGCTTCAGAGGCTTCGGAGGCTTAGGAGACAGAGGGCTCCTAAGTCCTGAATTCCCGAGCATTGGGCTGGTTTGGAGATCCCACCCGAAGCCCAGGATTGCCTCATGGATTTCAGTTCGTTGTTTTCAAGCACCCCCGCCCCTCCCAAATCCACCACCAGAAGCCCGAAGACTCCAAAACTCCAAAACCCGAAGCCTGTTAAGGGTTTAGGGTTTAGGGTTTAGGGAGACTCGAAACCGCAAGGGGGTTGCAAAGAGAGAGTTTCGGCTTAGCGCCTGGTTTCAAGGCTTGTCAAGGACGATCTGCTTGGGGAGGTTTCATGGGGGTACGTACCAGGTGTTCCAGTGGGGTTGCTCTAGTTTTAGGGGTTTAGGGTTTAGGGTTTAGGGTTTAGGGAGACTCGAAACCGCAAGGGGGTTGCAAAGAGAGAGTTTCGGCTTAGCGCCTGGTTTCAAGGCTTGTCAAGGACGATCTGCTTGGGGAGGTTTCATGGGGGTACGTACCAGGTGTTCCAGTGGGGTTGCTCTAGTTTTAGGGGTTTAGGGTTTAGGGTTTAGGGTTTAGGGAGACTCGAAACCGCAAGGGGGTTGCAAAGAGAGAGTTTCGGCTTAGCGCCTGGTTTCAAGGCTTGTCAAGGACGATCTGCTTGGGGAGGTTTCATGGGGGTACGTACCAGGTGTTCCAGTGGGGTTGCAAGTATGGCAGCTCTAGTTTTAGGGGTTAGGGTTTAGGGTTTAGGGTTTAGGGTTTAGTGTTTAGGGGTTTAGGGGGTTTTGCCTTGCTTAGGGTATTCTGGCCCTCTCCCCCTTCTTGAAGCAGTCCTCGCCCTTGAACCTCAAGCGCGCCTCCCGAAAGCACCCGAAAGCTCTAAGGAAAAGTGCGTGCATTCCATGGTCGTCTTTGATAAGAGCTCCTGCCAGAAGGCTCTACACCCTGAACCCCAAAAGCCAAAACCCTAAACCCTAACCTGCACCCTGAGCCCTAAGCCCTAAATCCTAAACTACACCCCCCCCCCTCAGCCCCAACCCCTCCCCCCCCCGTCTCTCTCCCCGAAGCCTAAACCCTAAACCCTAAACCCTAAAAACCCCAAACCCTAACCCTAACCCTAAACCCTAAACCCTAAACCCTGAACCCCCTAAACCCTAAACCCTAACCCCAAACCTTCGCAGCGTCTGGGCTCCAGCTGCTCGAGGCAAAGGCTGATGACTGCCAGCGGCAAGGGCTGTTCCAACCTCAGGTTCCGGGTTCAGGGGCTTAGGCTTTGGGGTTTAGGGTTTAGGGTTTAGGGTTTAGGGTTTAGGGTTTCGGGTTAGGCTTTGGGGTTTAGGGTTTAGGGTTTAGGGTTTAGGGTTTAGGGTTTAGGGTTGGAGTTGCTTGGAGGTTCGTGGGTACTTAGAAGTAGGGTTCGAAGATGGGAAGCTATAGGAAAAACCTTCTGTCGTGTGCTTGTGACCCTGCTTGAGGGTTTAGGGTTTGGCTGTGTTGGACCTGGATTTTGTTGGGGTTGAACGCTTGGGATACTTGAGGGAGGCCTACGAAAGTATCGGGCTTGGGGCTTCTGTTAGTTTCTTTATGTTAGTTTTGAGGGTTTGGGGGGGGGGGGGGGTGTATATAGGGCTAACGTGGTTGGGGGCTTGCTGGGCTTCGGGTTTAGGGCGATGCCCAAATCCCCAACTCCCTGAACTCCACGACCTTAAGCCCTCAATCCTAACGGCCCCCGAATCCCAGTCAAGAAAGCAGGCCGCGAAGCAATCCTAAACCACAACAAGACCCACACCCTAAACCCTAAACCCCAAACCCCAAACGCCTAAACCCCTGAACCCCTAGGCCCCGAGGCCCCTAAACCCCTAAACCCCCAAACCCCCAAACCCCCAAACCCCCAAAACCCCCCCCAAAACCCCAAAACCCCCAAAACCCCCAAACCCCCAAACCCCCAACCCCAAAACCCCCAAACCCCCAAACCCCCAAACCCCCAAACCCCCAAACCCTAAACCCTTAAACCCCCAAACCCGCAAACCCCCAAACCCTAAACCCTTAAACCCCCAAACCTGCAAACCCCCAAGCCCCCAAGCCCCCAAACCCCGATGGAATCGCATCACTGGGAACTCGGTGAGTCGGGTTCTTAGTAGGGAATGAGGGAATGAGGGCCCTACACAATCCTTTAAAGGGTATCTCATTCCTTCATTCCCCTACTGAGAACCACGGAACTCGGTGAGTCGGGGAGCTTCAGAAGCTGCAGGCTCCCCTTGCGCCCCCTAAACCCCAAACGGGTTTGGGGTTTGGGGTTTGGGGTTTGGGGTGCTGGATTTAGGTTGTAGGGTTAGGGGTTTAGGGTTTAGGTTTTAGGATTTAGGATTTAAGGTTAGGGTTTAGGGACCCGAAGCCCGAAACCCAAACTGCACCTGGCTCAAGTTTGCTGTGTTCCTTCCCCTCTCGCCCTGCACGGTCTCTTTGAAGATGCTGGTTTCTGCAATTCTGGCCGTTTGGTTGGGGAGCATAGCTGCGGAGCCAACAGCTCAAAGAGCAAATCTGCGCGGTGGCGAGGTGGTGGACACGAGCCTTAGAAAAGAGGACCTGGAGCCCTAAACCATAAAACCCTAAACCCTAAACCCTAAACCTTAAGCCCTAAACCCTAAACCCTAAACCCTAAACCTTAAGCCCTAAACCCTGAACCCTAAACCCTAAACCCTAAACCCTAAACCCTAAATCCTAAACCCTAAACCCCCACATAAGCGGGCGAAAAAGCGACACCCCAATCCACACGGCCCAAACCCCTAAGCCCTAAACGTGCCCAAGCGCCCTGGCAAGCCCCAATTGAACCTTCTCTTCGTTTTTGTTCGGACGCGACGCATGATTTCTATGTCGTCTGGGCCATTTACTGGTGGTGGTGCGAATAAGGACAATGATGTTCAACTACCAGTCACCATCAACGAACCTCAAATGGCCACCCAAACAAACCAAGCAACTGCAGCCTGCAGCTCAACATGTTGCCACTGACGGGCTCTTCAGGTAAACCTCAAGCCAGAAGAACAGGAACCTGAAACCCTCAAACCCTCAAACCCTCACACCCTCACACCCTCAAACCCTCAAACCCTCAAACCCTCAAACCCTCAAACCCTCAAACCCTCAAACCCTCAAACCCTCAAACCCTCAAACCCTCAAACCCTCAAACCCTCAAACCCTCAAACCCTCAAACCCTCAAACCCTCAAACCCTCAACCCCTCAAACCCTCAAACCCTCAAACCCTCAAACCCTCAAACCCTCAAACCCTCAAACCCTCAAACCCTCAAACCCTCAAACCCTCAAACCCTCAAACCCTCAAACCCTAAACCCTACTCAAGGGCCTTCAGGCCAGTCTTGGTCCCTGTTTCCGCTAGGTCTCCGCGCATCCCGGCGCCAGAGGGTCGTGAGGGATCGTGGTGTAGGGGCCCCAACTCTGCATCCCTCGGAACGAGCCTAAACCCTAAACCCCAAACCCGAAACCCGAAACCCGAAACCCGAAACCCTAAACCCTAAACCCTAAACCCTAAACCCTAAACCCTAAACCCTAAACCCTAAACCCTAAACCCTAAACCCGAAACCCTAAACCCTAAACCCTAAACCCTAAACCCTAAACCCTGAACCCACCCCTGGACCCTAGAAGCCCGAAGCCCTTGAAGAGGACCTCCGACAGTGTGGCGTCCTGGGCCGTGGAAAGGGGAAGATTGCCGAGTCCAGCACCAAGCGCATCGTGCACGGCAAGGACCCTAGGGTTTAGGGTTTAGGGTTTAGGCAAAACTGACAGGTTCTTAGGGTTTAGGTCTTTCGGGGTCTATCTATGCTGCTTTTGTTCCCGGAGTAGGGCACGGGGATCCTGCAGACGACTGATTGACTGGGGGGGTTTCTTAGTCGAGAGGATGGGAATGAAAATGCGTAGAAAGTAGTAGGGGGGGATCTAGGATTCCAAATTCCCATTCAGAGCTGATACGTGGTCCTGGTGGCCTGGAGGGTTTAGGGTATTCGACCCCCCCCCCCCTCCCTTCCCTTTAATGTTAGATAGTCTCAAAGTGAACAAATTGGGTATTTCGGGAGGTTCGTGTTGAGGGAGGGGATTGCTTGTTGAAAACCTCCCCCACCTCACTTTCGCACTTTTCAACGCTAAAATCGCAACCCACCCCTCCCCAAGCTCGGCGAAACACCCTGATAGTTAAGCCACTGCGTAGTCTGAGACACCCAGATTCCCGCATGGCCCCCCTCCCCCCCCAAAAAAATCAACACAAAACATGAAACCACCCTTAGTTCAGCAAAGCCACACGGCAGGATGCCTCCCAGTGTGTCTGGCGGTGGCAAGTAGGCCTAGGTTCTTCCAACAGCCGCACGGCGAAGACAATTTTGGCGGGGTCGATGGTGCGTATGACTCTCATGGGTTCCCCCCAACTACCCTCCCCCCCTACTACCCCCCTAGGTTCGCCCCTTAAATAACCTTAGTTAAGCTTAATCTATCTACCCCCCCCCCCCCTAGCTTTCTCGCCTTAAATAACCTTAACGAAGCCTGATTTTCCTTGCTTATGACTCGGGAGTTCGAAGCTGAACGTCTTCAGATTCAACCATTCGTATAGTTACCTTAGGCATGATGTTGTGTCTTTGTTTATAAAGGGTAGAGGCGAATATTGATGCATGCAAGTCTGTATTATGGTCCCACGGGGCGCCTAGAGAACTGCTCAACAGCAGCTTTTGGGGGCTTTGGGTTTGTGGATGTTGGGCAGGGGCTTAGACAGGGCTTGCAAAGTCCGTGTTGAGCCGAGCCTTCCCTAAACCCTAAACCCTAAACCCTAAACCCTAAACCCTAAACCCTAAACCCTAAACCCTAAACCCTAAACCCTAAACCCTAAACCCTAAACCCTAAACCCTAAACCCTAAGCGCTGAGGGGTCCAGGTTTTCCGGGCTTTGGGCACGGGCCACACCGGAAGTCCCCCCAAACGTAACCTTGAACTCCACAGCGCAATCAGAGTCAGAGTCCCGGGGTTTAGGGTTTAGGGATTAGGGATTAGGGTCTAGGGTCTAGGGTTTAGGGTTTAGGGTTTAGGGTTTAGGGTTCAGGGTCTAGGGTTGAGGGTTTAGGGTTTAGGGTTTTTCTCCATTACTTGCTTAAGAATCCCAAAAGAAGAAATAGAAATACTCCCTACATTACCCGTAAAAAGGAAGAATAATTACAAATATTCTTCCTTTCTACGGGTAATGTAGGGATTATTTCTATTTCTTCTTTTGGGATTCTTAAGCTAAATAGTAGAAAAGGCCCGTCTTCGAACGTTTAGGGCTCGCTTGGAGGTTCAGGTACTTGGTTTAGTTTTTAGGGTTCAGGGTTCGGGGGTTTAGGGTTTAGGGTCTAGAGTTTAGGGTTCGGGGTGTTGAGTTCTCATGTAGGGCCCTGAAAGCAGGAGGGGTTTGTGCGGGCTTAGGACTTCGGGTGACCTTAAACCCTAGACCCTAGACCCTAAACCCTAAACCCTAAACCGTAAACTCTAAACCCTAAATTCCCAGATCAAAGCCCCAAGCTCTAAGTCCGAACAGAGCCCGAAAGCCTGGAGACTCCCCCTGCACCCCGACACCTTCGGAACACCCCCCCCCCCTCTTCCCTCCCTTAGGGTTTAGGGTTTAGGGTTTAGGGCTTAGGGCTCAGGGCTCAGGGCTTAGGGTTTAGGGTTTAGGGTTTAGGGCTTAGGGCTCAGGGCTTAGGGCCACCCCTCCCCCCAGGAACCCTGTCGCTGCAGGTCTTAAGGGGTCTTGTGGTTTTGAGTTTAGGGGTCGACCTGAAGCTGAAGGTCTTAGGGTTTTAGGGGTTTAAGGGGTTTAAGGTTTTAAGGGGTTTAGGGTTTTGGGGTTTTTAGGGTTTTAGGGTTTTAGGGTTTAAGGGTTTTTGGGGTTTAAGGGTTTAAGGGTTTGAGGTTTTAGGGGTGTAGGGGCCAGGGGAAGACCTGAAGCTCGAGGTTTTAGGGTCTTCGGGTCTTATGGTTTAGGGGGTTTGGGGGCTTTGGGGGTTTTGGGGTTTTTGGGGGTTTTGGGGGTTTTGGGGTTGTTGAGGGTATTGGGGGTTTTGGGGGTTTAGGCGTTTGAAGGTTTATGGGTTTGCGGTTCAGGGGTTTGGGGTTTAGAAAGCCCTATGACTCTGTATCAAGTGTGTTGATCATATCTCCAAGCGAAGTCCCCGCGCTCCCGCATTCAAGGCGGCCCCTTTTGCGGGGGCACGCTCATTGCTCCTGACTGGGTTTTGACGGCGGCTCACTGCGTGATGGACGTGCGGAGCGCGTGCCAGGCAGGTTGAGTGCTTGCTTTGCGGCTGCTTTGACCCCGGAACCCAGTGCCAGAGCTTAAGGCCCCAAACTCCGCAACCCTAAACCGCTTCTTACCCGTAACTCTCGAAGCTCACCTTCAAAGCAAATACCGGCAAATGCATGTCTTGGTTCTTAAGGTAGTTCTAGGCCAAGGAGCCCTTTCCGAAGATGAGCCCCAGCACACTTCGGCTTTGACACGCCAGCTGCGGTCTGGGGTTTATGGGTTTTAGGCTTATTTAGGGCGCGCTAGCATGACATGGCTTCTGCGCGGCTCAGATGCACTTTCAAACCTCAAAAGCCGAGAGGTCGGGTTGAGCGGAACGATGGTGCCCTACTCGGACCTCGAACTGACCGGAATAGAGTATAATCGAAGCCCCAAAGCCCTACACCCTCAAGCCCCAAAACCTCAACTCAAAAACCCTCAGCCCCAAACCCCATATCCTAAATCCTAAACCCCTAAACTTAACCCCCAAACCCCCAAACCCCCAAACCCCCAAACCCCCAAAAACCCCCAAACCCCCAAACCCTAAAGGCCCCTAAAGCCCCCCAAAGCAAGCCCCGGAGGTGCGAAACTTGAGAATCGGTGCGGGCAAGTGGCTCGGTAGGCAACCTGGGACCTTTTGTTACAATTTTCCGATTCGTTGGGGTTCAGAGGATCATATTCGGGCATTTCCCTTGTTGGGTTTAAGATGGTTTAAGAGGGTTTAGGGTTTAGGGTTTAGGGTTTAGGGTTTAGGGTTTAGGGTTTAGGGTTTAGGGTTAGGGTTTAGGGAAAGTTTAGGGTTTAGGGTTTAGGGTTTAGGGTTTTTTTCTTGTTTCCGGGGATCCTCCTCAGGATCAATTCTCGGTAGGCCCTTGGGACGTTTTCTTATTTTCCCTCATTGGGGCTTGAGAGAACCATATTTAGGAACATTTTCCACAGGGATTTCAGGGCCATAACCCTAAACCCTAAACCCCAAGCCGGGGCTTTGAAGGGGCCCGCCGAGGTGGGAGCGAGGGGAGAAGGCGGAGGACAGCGAAGACTCCGTGGCCGCTTGGAGCCAACTTCAGGGGGCCCCAGGGTGTTTAGGGTTCAGGGGTTCAGGGGCTTGGGGGTTCAGGGGTTCAAGGGTTTGGGGTTTGGGGGGTTAGGGGTTTAAGGTTTCGGGTTTAGGGTTTAGGGTTTAGGGCCGTTGTCTGAAACCCTCAGGCCTGTCACCCTATGTACCCCCTAAACCCTAAGCCCTCGCAACCTGCCTACAAACTAAAAGACCCTATGAACCTATAAGGCCCTAGAAAGGTTGACGGTTTAGGGGTTCAGCTGGGCTTGATGAGAAAGAGAGTTCGCACTATCCCGCACAAACCCTCCAACACCCGAAAGACAGCGATCCCAACAAAGCCTGAAGCCACACGGCTGAGGGACCCTAAAAAACCCTAACCCTAAACCCCTAAACCGCTCAGCCCCAAAGCAATGCTTTCGCGAACCCCCTGGTCGCTTCGTAGATTTTTCCAGTTCTCAAAGCCCTCAACCCTAGACCCAAAGCCCTGAACCCGAAAAAGCCATGTTTCTTTGTGGCGTCCTTGCGTTTAGGGTGGCCATATCATATCAGAGACGCCTGGCAAGCGAGTGTACCGTAGACACCCCTACCGGTTTAGGGCTGAGGACTTGGGACATTTTCCAATTTTCCCTTGTTGGGTTTCAGAGGGGAATCTTTAGGAATATTTTTCAAACAGTTTAAGGGCCATTACATCTTCCCTGATTGGGTTTAAGAGGGAGTTTTTGAGGAATATTTTTCAAGGAGTTTAAAGGGCATTCCTAGTTAAGGGTTCAGGGCTTGGGGTGTTCGGAAGCAAGCCAGCCAGGAGCGACGCATCAAGACGACCGGGCTGCACCTAGAGAGTGTCACCCCTAGATTCCAGACCCTAAGCCCTAAACCCTAAACCCTGAACCCTAAACCCTAAACCCTCAAAGGGAGTGAATCTGACAACCTTGAGCCCGCTTTAAACCATAACAGCCGCCAAAATCCTAGACCTTTCTTCCTTTCGGTCTTGTCTCTTCTGGTCCGGATTTCTTAGGCTCTCCGTCAGCGTTCTTTCCGTTCCGCGTGTTGGGGCAAACCCGTCCTTTCGACCTGTAGGCAGATCTTTGGAAGCTTTCTTTCGACTTTCTTCCTTCGGGCGTTCAGGCGTGCGGCTTCCCCCCATCTCCCCCTGCCGTACTTCTACAACCCTATGGCCCCAAGATCTGATCTGGATAGCCCTAAACCCTAAACCCTAAACCCCAAACCCCAAACCCCAAACCCCAAACCCCAAACCCCAAACCCCAAACCCCAAACCCCAAACCCCAAACCCCAAACCCCAAACCCCAAGCCCCAAACCCCAAACCCCAAACCCTAAACCCTAAACCCTAAACCTAAACCCTAAACTGGAAGCTAAACCCACAGATGGAAGCTTTATATCTGAACTCCCTAAGACCTCCATGAGAGTTTCCGACAACTGAGGGGACCCTGTATATAGCATGTTGGGCTACGTGGAGGGGGTACTACACCCTAAATACACCCTAAATCCTGAACCCTGTTCAGGGGTGTCTTCGTCTGTCCCCTTATCCTTTCCTCCCCGGGATGCAATTGAAAGCTCCGTGGCTCTTCGCGATCCGAGCGATTTGCACCTTGCACCCGAAAGCGAGTCCCTGAACCCGAGAGCCTAAACCGAACCCTAGCGTGCTGCCTTGCTGCTCTTTCTGTTTAGGTCCTTTTTTGTGATTCGGGGAAAGACGCTACCCTTAGACCCTAGGAGCTTCCCAAAGCCAACGCTGCAGAAACGCAACGCAGTCAACCCCCCAAACCCTAAGCCCTAAACCCTCATCCCTAAACCCTAAACCCTAAACCCCAAGCCCTAAACCCTAAACCCCAAGCCCTAAACCCTAAACCCCAATCCCCAAGCCCTAAACCCCAAGCCCTAAACCCTAGTCATCCCTACTCCCTCTTCACTTGACCCCCAAACCCCCAAGCCCCAAGCCCGAAGCCCCAAGCCTTCAGGGTTTAGGGTTTAGGGTTTAGGGTTTCAACCCTCGAGTTCAGCTCCAGGAAGGTTTTTGTGCATCCCCTCTACGAGCAGAACGTGGTCCACGACTACGACTTTGCACTGCTGAAGCCTCCGTGGCTGTTATCTCTGAGCTTAGGGGTTTAGGGGTTTAGGGGTTTGGGGGTTTAGAACTTTCGGGGTTTAGGGGTTCCTCCGTGGCTGTTATCTCTGAGCTTAGGGGTTTAGGGGTTTGGGGGTTTGGGGGTTTGGGGGTTTAGGGGTTCCTCCATGGCTGTTATTTCTGAGCTTAGGGGTTTTAGGGGTTTCGGGGTTTCGGGGTTTGGGGGTTTGGGGATTTAGGGGTTTCGGGGTTTAGGGGTTTCGGGGTGTAGGGGTGTAGGGGTTTCGGGGTTTAGGGGTTTAGGGGTTTAGGCGTTTCGGGTGTAGGGGTTTGGGGGTGTAGGGGTTTAGGGGTTTGGGGGTTTTTCTTCATGCTATGGGGATTCTTTGAGTGTGCGCGGTGTTTATCTGAGTCGACGCCAACAGCCAACAGCTCGCCCGAAGCCCCAAGCCCTAAACCCTAAGCCCTGACCCCCAAACCCTGTAAACGCAAAACCCTGATCCCTGAACCCCATAGGCCCTCAAGCCTGAACCCTATAGACCCTCAACCCTGAACCCTATTTCCTTATAAACCCTTTGAACCCTAAACCCTAAACCCTAAACCCTAAACCCTAAACCCCTAAACCCTATAAACCCTTTGAACCCTAAACCCCAAACCCCAAACCCTAAACCCTAAAGCCTAAAGAACCCCAAACCCCAAACCCTAAACCTTAAGCCCTAAACCCTCAAGAACCCCCAAAACCAACTTCCAGGTTAGACAAGGCGGTCCCCATCAACGAGTGCATCGGCACCGCCTGTTTGCCGAGCAGCGTCGGCGAGCCGGGCACGGTGCCTTTGAAGCAGCGGGATGAAGGGTTGGGGTTTAGGGTTTAGGGTTTAGGGTTTAGGGTTTAGGGTTTAGGGTTTAGGGTTTAGGGTTTAGGGTTTAGGGTTTAGGGTTTAGGGTTTAGGGTTAGGGTTTGGGGTTTGGGGTTTGGGGTTTCAGGTTTAGGGTTTGGGGTTTGGGTTTTAGGGTTTCGGGGTTAGGGTTTACGGTTGGAACCTCATCATTCCTGAACCTAGCCAGCTCCACCACAATCATGAAATCCCCTACCCGTCCAAACAGCCTTCGACGCGAAGCCCTCAACCCTAATCCCTGAACCCTGAACCCTAAACCCTAAGCCCTAAACCCTAGGCCTGTAAACCCAAAACCCTGAGCCCAAATCACTCTTTAATCTGATGTTTAAGCCAAAGCCTCAAACCCGGAACCCTAAACCTTAGACCCTAAACCCTAAACCCTAAACCCTAAACCCTAAACCCTAAACCCTAAACCTTAGACCCTGAATCCCAGAACCTTCACTCCCAAACAGAACCTTCAACCCTGAACACGAAATGCCAGACCCCGAGCCTCCTAATCGCTGACGCCCTGGCCCTTCTCGCGCCAACCCTAAACCCTAAACACTAAACCCTAAACCCTAAACCCTAAACCCTAAACCCTAAACCCTAAACCCTAAATCCGCGCCTGCCACAAGGATTGCCGCATTACTGGCTGGGGCACACTGATGTCTCAGGGACCCACGCCTGAGATCCTGCAGGAGTGGGGTTCAGGGGGGCTTGAAGGGGGGGTTCAGCGGCCTCGGGGTTGAGGGTTTAAGGGTTGGGTGGTTTGGGGGTTCAGGGCTCAGGGGTTTAGGAGGGCTGCCCCGGGCGCTTAGGGTCCTAAGCTCTAAGCCCTAAGCCTTTCATGTTGCATCCCTCCATGCGCATACTTAAGCCTTCCATCCCCAACTCGAATTCCCCAAACCCGAAGTCGCAGAAGTCGCAGCGCTCTGCATGCCCCTGTAGCCCAAATGTGCGTTTTGGCTTTGTGGTTTTGGGGTTCAGGGGTTGCAGTTTACATTTAGGCTGGTTTGATTCCTCTCTGAACCCCGGGGTGCGGAGTGTAGGGTGTAACTGTTCAGGGTTTTGGGTGTAGGTTTTAGGGTTGGTGGGACGTGCACTCATGGTTCTGTAGCACTGCTCCTCCTCAACATCCCCAACAGAATCGTACCGGTGAGTCCCCACAAGCTTGTCTCAAGCGTACAGGAGGCGCCGGTGATGCTCAGCTGCGATGTGTTGTTTGCGTAGGGTTAGGGGAAGAACGCTGCCTGGGACGCTATCGGTAGGGTTTAGGGTTTAGGGTTTAGGGTTTAGGGTTCTGGGTTTAAAGCCTAAAGCCCTGAACCCTAGACTCCCTCATCCCGTTCCTGAAGGAGTAGGCGTGGACATGTGTGAACCCAGAAAAATCGAGGGCCCAAGTGAACCTCTTAGAGCCCCCCCTGCCGCACCTTCCAGAAACCTGAAACCCTAACCTTGACCTCAAGTTTAGGGTTTAGGGTTTAGGGTTTAGGGTTTAGGGCAAGTCAGAGGCCCCAGAGGGCTTGGGCTTCCAAGGGCTTAGGGCACCTAGGTACCCCGGAAGTTCCCTGAATGATTGGGCGGGGTTTAGGGTTTAGGGTTTAGGGTTTAGGGTTTAGGGGCTTCCTTTCTCTGTTGCTGAAGATGAAGGTTCAAAAGCTCGAGGAGGCTAGGGTTCCTGGATGCAGCTTGGGCGCAGAATTCTTGCGTCGAGCCTTGGCTTGGCGTCCCAAGATCCATTTCATTCCGAGCACACACGAAAACCTAAACCCCTTAAACCCCTTAAACCCCTTAAACCCCTTAAACCCCTTAAACCCCTTAAACCCCTTAAACCCCTTAAACCCCTTAAACCCCTTAAACCCCTTAAACCCCTTAAACCCTGAAACCCCTTAAACCCCTTAAACCCCTTAAACCCCTTAAACCCCTTAAACCCCTTAAACCCCTTAAACCCCTTAAACCCCTTAAACCCCTTAAAACCCTTAAACCCCTTAAACCCCTTAAACCCCTTAAACCCCTTAAACCCCTTAAACCCCTTAAACCCCTTAAACCCCTTAAACCCCTTAAACCCCTAAAACCCCAAACCCCCCAAAATTCCAGTTCTCAGCCTCTGAAGACAATGAAAATGCCATGGCGGCTCAGGTCTCTGCTCGCCAATGACGAGTGCGAGCTGAATTACACCGAGAGCCACGACACGATCACAGGTTGGGGTTTTGGGTCTAAGGGTTTAGGGTTTAGGGTTTAGGGTGTAGGACTCAGGGTTTAGGGCTTAGGGCTTAGGGTTTAGGGACCCCAAGCCCTGAAACCCTACGCCCTAAGCCCTCAACCCGAAACCCCAGACCGTAAACCTTCAAGATCACGAAAAGGCCCGAAGGTGTAAGGCATTCCCAATGAAGGGGCCATTCTTTGGGCGGCCTTTTTTTTGGGGGGGGGGGCGGGGGGGTTTGGGGTTTAGGGTTACGGGTTTTGGGGTTTAGGGTTAAGGGTTTTGGGGTTTAGGGTTAAGGCTTTAGGGGTTTTGGGTTTTGGGTGTAGGGGTTTAGGGTTTGGGGGGGGAGAGCTTCGGTCATATCACGACTTCCGTAAGCAACGTCGGCCCCGAGTAGCATGCCGACTCCGCTCCCTGACAGTCTGTTGACAGCGCTGTTCGCCCTCAACCCCGAAACCCCGAAACCCTGACCCTAAATCCTAAACCCTAAACCCTAAACCCTAAACCCTAAACCTAGACCCCTAAACCTCAAAACCCTCAACCTTCGGGGTAAGGCAAATGGGGCGAAGGTGCAATGCGAGGAAGATTGTTAACGAAGAAGGTTCTGCTATGGGCTCTCCGGATCTGAAGTCTGACTTGCAAGGTCCCTTGACACTTGGGTTCGTCAGGTTTGGGGTTTAGGCACGACGGAATGTACCAGTTTCCTGGGAGTGGCGGTGTCCACCTGCTCCTGCTTCCAAAGCCCCAAGCCCTGAACCCTGACCATCCGCGTAGACAAGTCACAAGATCTAGGGTCCCAAATGGTTTCCCTTTGCCCTTCCTTTTACGGGTTTAGGGTTTAGGGTTTAGGGTTTAGGGTTTAGGGTTTAGGGTTTAGGGTTTACCGGTTCCCTCCACCCCAAACACCCAAGCCGCGCAGGGTCCATGCTCTGCGCGTCCGGCAGAACCGACATGGGCATCACAGACACCTGTCAAGGCAGGGTTTAGGGTTTAGGGTTTAGGGTTTAGGGTTTAGGGTTTAGGGTTTAGGGTTTAGGGTTTAAGGCTTCAGACGAAAGCCCCACCCCTAAAGCCCTGAACGCCCCTCGGCGCATGCACCCCCCTCAGCCCTACATCCTGAGCCCTACCCCTAAACCCTGGCTCTTAAAATTCCCCAAACGGCTGAACCTCGAAGCCCCCCACACTAAACCCCAAGATCCCGAACATCCAAACCTTCAAACACCTCCAAAACTCTATTGAACCCCACAAGGTCTGAACAGCTCCCTAAATCCCTAAAGCCTAGACCCTTGAAGCCGTGGGCCCTTCCGTTTGTTGTTCAAGACATTTTCGCTTCTTACTTCGTTCCATTCAAATACAAATCTTAAGTTAAATCAGATGAATTTTGGAAGATCTAAATCTGTTTCTTAGCTGTCATTGTTCTTCCTTACAATTTTGCACAGATGAAAGTTCAATGATACGTAGTTAGACGTAGTTGAATCAACTTGAGTGCAGCGATTTAGATAGCATCTTTGAGGACGCTGGGTGCACTTCTACGTGTCGCAGTTTCGCATGCCGGTGCATACCGCCCCTAGGTTTGTCAGGTATATGACCTGTATGCCACACGTCGGCTGTCGATGGTTCAGTGTTCAGCCTTTTGAAACAAACCCTAAACCCTAAACCCTAAACCCTAAACCCTAAACCCTAAACCCTAAACCCTAAACCCTAAACCCTAAACCCTAAACCCTAAGCCCTAAACCCTAAACCCTAAACCCTAAACCCTAAACCCTAAGCCCTAAACCCTAAGCCCTAAACCCTGATTCCTGGCTGGGAGATCCTCAGCCCCCTTCCCGCGCGCCATGCTTTTTCGCGTAGTTGAGATGAGGTGATTCAGGAAACTCAGGTGACCTGGGCTTCGCTCCAAACAAAACTCTGGATTTTTGCCGTCAACGACGGAGGTGCATGGGTCGTTACAAGTTATTTTGTGGAGCGTATTCCACATGGAAAGCTGAAGTTTGCGGCGGCTGAAAGTCATGGAGAATACTCAGACTATAGTCACCAAGCAAGTTTTCATTGTTCAAAGAGTCCGTAACTCGGTTTAAGTATAGATGCCCTAGGCATAACCGTACGCATATAACTACCCTTAACCCTCCTACATTCCTCAGCTCTAAACCCTAAGCTCCTAAACTATGAACCCGGTCCAAAAAATCTAACGCGCCCGTCCGGCCGTAGTGCCATAGGGCTCCCAATTCAGAAAGCCCTCAAGTCTAAACTGCAAGAAGACACCTGCAAGCGGGGAGGAACTCCCGAATAGGATCCTTGAATGAACGCCATGGAGAGTGAACACCCTTAACCTGAAACCCTAGACCCTACCTAATCCCCAAAGTGGAGGTGACAGCGGAGGGCCGTTAGTCTGCCAGGAGCCACGGCGTTCCAGGGCGGTTTAGGCTCTGGGGCTTTTCGTGGTTTGTTCTTGTGGTTCAGGTTGCGTATCTGTCCTCAGCCCTAAACCCTAAACCCCAACCCCTAACCCTAAACCCTAAACCCTAAACCCTAAACCCTAAACCCTAAACCCTAAACCCTAAACCCTAAACCCTAAACCCTAAACCCTAAGCCCTAGAGGTCTTGGAGATGTCGAGGTCGGCCGGTGTCGGTGAGGTTCTGGAGTCATTTCGGCCAAGATTCGGGCCCAAAATTAAGGGTTTAGGGTTTCGGGTTTAGTGTTTGGGGTTTGGGGTTCCTCAACCCCAATCCCTAAACCCGACCCCTGACCGGAACCCGAAAAGCCCAAGATCCACGTATCCTCAAGCTCTTGCTTCAACGATCTCGATCCCTGAAACCTTTTAGCCCTCAACTGAAGCCCCTCCTCCCTCAACCGAACCCGAAAACGAGACAGAAGGCACAAAACCCCAACACCTTCAACCTCAAAGCCCTCAACCCTAGACCCTATCAACCCTCAAAACCCCCCTATAAACCCCAAGCCCTAAACCCTACAAACCCCTAAATCCCAACACCCCCCCCACACCCCCCCCCCCCCCCCCCCCAAAAAAAAAAAAAAAAAAGAAAACAAGGAAATGTAAATGTAAAGCAGAATCATTGTCTGCGGACCCAAAACCCTAAACCCTAAACCCTAAACCCCAAACCCCAAACTCTAAACCCTAAACCCTAAACCCTTAACCCTAAACCCTAAACCCTAAACCCTAAACCCTAAACCCTAAACCCTAAACCCTAAACCCTGGAGACACAAGGAGCAGGGCCGCTACGTGCTGCGAGGGGTCACCTCCTGGGGGCAGGGATGCGCTTTCGCGGGCTTCCCTGGCGCCCCGGTTCTGTTTGGCCTGGGTTTAGGGTTTAGGGTTTAGGGTTTAGGGTTTAGGGTTTAGGGTTTAGGGTTTAGGGTTGCTTTTTGTGTGTGTGGGGGGGCGGGGGGGGGGGTGGGGTATATAGGGTTTGGGGTTATAGGGTTTTCGGGTTGTTGGTTTGGGGTTCGGGATTCGGGGTTCGGGGTTAGGGGTTAGGTGTTCGGTTTTAATGAACCTGTTGGGCTTAAGGGTGCAAACCCGCTCAGGTGGCGGGTTTGCGGTTGTCTGAAGGCGTGCGCGGCACTTGTGGCTGACGGTAGGGGAGCTTCGGACCTTGCGGGGCTGAGAGTTTGCGGCTTGAGTTACGGCATAGGGGCTCAAAAAGATATGGTTAAGGATCGTGGGGCCGCAAGACTCCGTAGGTGAGGGGTTGAAGGTCAGGCAGGTACTGTATTGTAGTTTAGGGTTTAGGGTTTAGGGTTTAGGGTTTAGGGTTTAGGGTTTAGGGTTTGAGGGTTTGAGGGTTTGAGGGTTTGAGGGTTTAGGGTAGGCTTTCAGGTAAAGCTGTCAAGGTTTGTGAAGTCCCAGTAGTAGACGCGATCGAGGGCGCCAGAGCCGGGAGTGTCGAAACCCGATGTAAGCCCAACACGAGTATCATGCCTCTCGGAAAGGCGAGTCCGGGATCTGCGTCCTTAGGGTTTAGGGTTTAGGGTTAATGTTTAGGGTTTAGGGTTTAGGGTTTAGGGTTTAGGGTTTGGGGTTTGGGGTTTGGGGTTTGGGGTTTGGGGTTTATGTTCGAGGCGTCTACGGGCGCGTCTCGAGCGTCCTCTCGTGGATTGACGACGCGGCTCGACCGCAAGCCTCTGAGCTCCGCCGTTTCGGGTTTGGGGGTTCCGGGTTCAGTTTAGGTTGGGATTTTCTCAGTATACTAACAGTCCTTAACAGCGATTTTTGTCGGGGGTACGAGAATCCCCACTATTTTTTTTGTATAGCATCCCAAGATCCGGGTACAGTTCAGGGCTTATCTTGAAAGCCCAACATTAACTGCGCGGGCTCTGAAAAGAAGCCCCTACAGAAGCATTGGGACGCGCCTACACGCGTCAATTACTTAAGGTTTCCAGAAATTTCTTGTCGGGCCATAGCGACACCCTGCTAACAGTTGGTGGCTCTGCAAAAAGAAGGCAGGACCAGCAAATGTAAAACCCAAAGTTATTGGGGATTGTACGGTAGACCATGGTTGACCAAACCCTAAACCCTAAACCCTAAACCCTAAACCCTAAACCCTAAACCCTAAACCCTAAACCCTAAACCCTAAACCCTAAACCCTAAACCCTAAACCCGAAGACCTACATCAGGTTACGGCCGACAAAGTGGCCCGGTCGCACGCGGAGGACGCGGAGGAGAGGGCCCGGCTGTTACAAGCCCTGGTAGGGTTTAGGGTTTAGGGGTTTAGGGGTTCAGGGGTTTAGGGTTTAGGGTTTAGGGTTTAGGGTTTGGGTTTAGGGCAGTTTAGGGTTTAGGGTTTCGGGTTTCGGGTTTAGGGTTAAGGTCTGGGATTTGGGGCAACAAAACCCGTTAGTTGGAATGTTTCCCCTTATCCTGACATTCTTTGATAGGGATTCTAGTACGCCACAGTATTTCTATTAAGGACTGTTCGAAGAAAGGGGGAACATCCCAACCCGTTAGGGTGAAGGCTGTTCGGCTCGTCAGGGTCATGGCTTTGCGGGTTGGGGGCATACAAATGTGGAGCAGCCGTTTCGGTATAGGACGCGCTGGCTGCAGAAACCGAAGCTGATTCTGACCTCCCCGCTAAACCCTAAGCCCTAAACCCCTAAACCCTAAACCCTAGACCGAAAATACCCCAAACCCTAAACCGAAAACCCTCAACCCAAACCCTAAACCCTAAACCCTAAACCCCAAACCCCAAACCCCAAACCCCAAACCCCAAACCCCAAACCCCAAACCCCAAACCCTAAACCCCAAACCCCCCCCTCCGCGAAAGAAGTGTACATCATGTTTTTTCGATCCAGCGAGTGGAACTGAAGGTGGAAACAGTTTTCTTTTGGGGAGGCCGGGTAGGCTCTGCCCGCGGCAGAAGCTCAACACGATCTTAAGCATAGTCCATACCTTCCCTAACTCCCTAAACCCCTACTTGGAGGCTCATGTGTACTTGTAATACGTCGGGTTATTAGTGGGTTAAACCCTAAAACCCCAAACCCTAAACCCTAAACCCTAAACCCTAAACCCTAAACCCTAAACCCTAAACCCTAAACCCTAAACCCTAAACCCTAAACCCTAAACCCTAAACCCTAAACCCTAAACCCTAAACCCTAAAGCCATACTTCTTTCTACCCATTCACCTTCAAGTACAGCAGCCAGGAGCCGGGGCCATGCACTGGCACTTGGGTGCAGAATGAGTAGGGAACTGCAGCGCCCAAAACTGTGGCCCCTGGGGAGAGGGTTTAGGGTTTAGGGTTTCGGGTTTCGGGTTTAGGGTTTAGGGTTTAGGGGAAATGTGCCCGCCTCGTAGGAGAAGAAGGACTACTCAGGGGTGCAGTTCAACGGCTCCATGTGGCAAGTGGTCAGCGGAGACTGTGCCGTGGCAGCCCCCTAGGGCAGGGTTAGGGTTTAGGGTTTAGGTTTCAGGGTTTAATTTAGCGTTTAGGGTTTAGGGGTGTCTTAAAACGTTCACTATCATGTTGGGCTACAGCTCTCCAATCGACCCCTGATCCCTGAACTCTATGTGGGGGTGACGTAGCCCGAAATTGGAGGGGACTGGGCAGTTCGGTGTTTGGGGGAATCCAAGAAAGTCGTAGGGACTATTTTGGGGGGCGGATTTTGCAAATCCCTAAGCCCCAAGCCCCAGACAGGCGCAGACTCCCTAATAGGGGCCTCTCATGGATGCTGTTTCTAAGAGGTTTTTGCATGTCGTGCCTAAACTTTTTTTTTTGGCATGCGCCGTGCCTAAACCCTAAACCCTAAACCCTACTCCCTAAACCCTAAACCCTAAACCCTAAACTCTAAACCCGTGCTGTTGCAAATGGCGCTCTCGCCTGCCCTTGCTTTCTTCAAGGGCCATCGGAGCGGTCTCGGAAGGATCTTGGGATGCTCTTGAAGTGGTCTTAGACTGTGTGGGGGTTTAGGGTTTAGGGTGTAGGGTTTAGGGTTTAGGGCTTAGGGCTTAGGGTTTGGGATGTTCCCCCTTATACTGACAGTCCTGAATAGGGATCAAAAGTACCCCCCTATGACCCAAGCCCTTAAATCATAAAAGCGAAGGCTCCAGCGCCCCAAACCCGAGAACTTTCACTGCCAGGCATTGGTCTGGGTTTCTAGGGCGTCTACCCTGAACCCTGAACCCTAACCCCTGAACCCTAAACCCTAAACCCCAAACCCCAAACCCTAAACCCTCAGAAGCTTCCTGGGTTTGGTGTGATTTAACGGGGGGTGGAGACGATGGTCTTGTCAGGCACGATGGATAGCGAGAGCTGCATCCTGAGCCCGGGCTTTCCCGAAGGCTTTTCGGCCACTGTTTTGGTGTCTTTTCTACCTTTGGGTTTAGGGTTTAGGGTTCAGGGTTTAGGGTTTAGGGTTTAGGGTTCAGGGTTTAGCGTTCAGGGTTTTGGGTCTTAGGGGTTTTTGAACACCAACACCCAAAAAGGCCTTTTGGGGGCTTGGGGTTTCGGATTTGGGGTGGGAAGGGGTTAAGTTTAGGACCCTTTGGCGAAGTTGGGGAGTGGGGGGGGGGGGGGCTTGCTTTCAAGCTTTCGGGCTTGGAGCGGTTTTCGGTGTTCAAGGAGGCAGGCTTCAAGCCCTTGTGCCTTAAGCCCTGAACGCCCTTAATCCTACACCTTTCAAACCCTTTACCTCCTTGAAGCCCGTGAAACCTTTAACACCCTTCAAACCCGTAGCATCCTGTAAGGAACGCTCATCGAACCCTGAAACAGGGTTTTACACCTGTTTGAGCTCTAAACCCTTCAAACCCTTTCAACCCTAAGCCCTTTAACCCTCTAAACCCTAAACCCTAAACCCTAAACCCTAAACCCTAAACCCTAAACCCTAAACCCTAAACCCTAAACCCTAAACCTTAAGAAAGTACGTGGCGGGGTGGGGGCAAGGCTACAGCAACTTCGAGTCCTGTGAGATTGCAGTGAATGTCTCAGCCGCGGTCCCAATCCGAATCTCGGTGCAATACTCGGGGGCTTATGGTTTGGGTGTAGGGCTTCGGGTGTAGGGTTGTGAGTTTAGGGGCTCATGGGTAGTGTTAGGTAGAGCTGAGGGGGATGTAGGGTTTGGGGTTTAGGATTTGGAGCCTCCTGCGTGGGGTTAAGTAGGGGTAAGGTTTGTGGGTCTAGGGGGTGAGTTCTCTAGCAACCCATGTTCGGGCTCAGGCCCCTAAACCTTAGACCCTAAACCCTAAACCCTAAACCCTAAACCCTAAACCCTACACCCTACACCCTAAACCTTAAACCCTAAACCCTAAACCGTCACCCTGAACCACCCTTCACCGCCCCGGCAAGGAGTGATGAATTTCTCCACGGAGCAGGGCTTCGATCGTCTTGTCATTGACTGCCAAGGTTTCTCAGGCCTGACACATCAAGGTACCCTAACCCTTAAACCCTCAACCCTCAACCCTCAACCCTCAACCCTCAACCCTCAACCCTCAACCCTCAACCCTCAACCCTCAACCCTCAACCCTCAACCCTCAACCCTCAAACCTCAACCCTCAACCCTCAACCCTCAACCCTCAACCCTCAACCCTCAACCCTCAACCCTCAACCCTCAACCCTAAACCCTAAACCCTAAACCCTAAACCCTAAACCCTAAACCCTAAACCCTAAACCCTAAAACCCTAAACCCTAAACCCCAAACCCCCTGGGGTTCCGGTTTCGGAGGTCGGAGGTCTCCTGAAGTACCAGGCATGCATGCGGCAGGGCCGTTTCCTCGGCGGTTCCCCGCCAGGCCGCTACTACGGTGTAAGGGGGGGGCCCTTTAGGGCCCCCCGTAGACGCTGAAGCCAAGAGGCAGAGAGCCTGTTCAGGAGGCTGCAGGTTCTAAGTGTATGTGTATATATATATATGTGTGTATACATGTATATATATATATATATATTGTTTAAATGAAACCGGGTTTATATCACTGTTATCGGTGGTGTCTATAGGGTTCCTTTGAAATATTGGGGTGTGTCTTTGTTGAGTGTCCTTTTGGGGATACTTGCATACAAAGGCCTACTTTAAGTGAGAGAGCGATAGAGACACACCCTCAACCTTGAACCCGACAGCTCAAACCCTCCCCCAGGATAATGTCCAGAGAGAGAGAGAGAGAAAGATAGAAACAACAGAATATATATATATATATATATAGAGAGAGACAGAGAGCTTAAACCCTAAACCCAACTCCCCAAACCCCAAACCCTAAACCCTAAGCCCCCAAAATTCTAACCCCCAAGCCGCAAACCCCAAACCCCAAACCCTAACTCTTAACCCTAAACCCTAATCCCTAAACCCTTAACCGCAAGTTTGGGGGCCCTGAACCCCTGATCCCCAAGTCGCCTCGGCGAAGGGGAGTCCGGCCCCGAGGGCGTCATACCGACCACGGCGGCTGGGTGGAATCCAAGGGTAGTTACATGGGTATGTTTAGGGTTTAGGGTTTAGGGTTTAGGGTTTGGGGTTTAGGGTTTAGGGTTTAGGGTTTAGGGTTTAGGGTTTAGGGTCTTTTTCCCCCCGGGACCCCCCCAGAAAGGGTACCCCCATATCCGGAAACCCCCCATGCGGACCCTGAGTGTGGTCTTGTAGCTTCTGAAAGGGCGTTGAAGTAGAGGCCCTTTGGTGGGTTGTGTAAGGAATATACAGGGCATACGAGAACAAGGGGCCCATATTCAGGGACCACGTAGCAAAACCCTTAGTTGGATGGGAAGCTTAGGTTTCGGGGTTTTGAGTTTAGGGTTTTGGGGTTTTGGGTTTGGGGGCTTGGGGTTTAAGGTTGGGGGTTTAGGGTTAGTTAGGCTTTGGGCGGGGGGTTTTGGGGTTTGGGGGTTTAGGGTGAATTAGGCTTTGGGCCGGGGGGTTGGGGTTTAGGCTTTGGGGTTTAGGTTTTTGGGCTTGGGGTTTAGGGTGAGGGGCTGTCTCAATGTTAGGGCCGGACAGCTGAGAGGGCTGAACGCTTTTGTTGCACCCCCCAAAGCAGAGACTGGGGTTAGGGGTTTAGGGTTTAGGGTTCTTTGGAGTTTCGGGCTTAGGGCTCAGGGGAAGCTGCCACTAGGAATGAACTTCAAACAATAGGGCATACCGGGGTCAGGGTTTAGGGTTCGATGGTCTAGGGGTAGATCCCCAGAATTGTGCATGATCGATCCTCGCTTCACCTTTTTAATCTGAGATGTTTTGGTGTGGGCACGCAGGTTAGGGTTTAGGGTCCAGGATTCAGAGATTGGGGCTTGCCTTTTACGAAGTGTATAATCGGACCCCTACAAGCCTGCTTCAGCCTCTTGCAAGGGAAGCTTTCACCTTTCCTACTGGCTTCTTAGGGTTGAGGGTTTCGGGTTTCGGGTTTTGGGTTCAGGGTATAGGAGCAAAGAACCCAGAAACCGATCCCCAAGGATCCAAACCCTAAACTGGCCCCCCAGACTCCAAACCCGAAAGCCCGCGAGAACCCGTAAAAACTCCCAAGCTCCCCAGACCCTAGGACTTAGGGTTTAGGGTTTAGGGGCTTAGGGTTTAGGGGTTTAGGGTTTAGGGTTTAGGGTTTAGGGTCTAGGGTTTCGAGTGTCGTACTCGAACTCAGGGACTCTCGTGGTTCACAGATGAGAGCGTCACAGACGTCGGCTGGCGGCTCTGCCCCGGCAGCTGAGCAGCCGAGCAGCGGCCACCAGGTTGCTTTGTCATGGTTGAGTGCCATTTTACATTTTAAGGGTACTTAAACCCTAGAAGGAATAAGAAATATAATTTAAGGGTACTTAAACCCCATAAGGAATAGGAAATAGAATTTTGAAAATTATCCCAACCATGAATCAGGTTCCCTAAAACGGGGAATGTTGTGGCGGTGGCTCGGCTGCATCTGGGGTGTCTTGAGAGGTTTTAGGTTTGAGGGTTTAGAGTAGGTTTAGGGTGTAGGGTTTGAGGGGTTTGCGGGGTTTTGAGGGGTTTTGAGGGCTTTGAGGGGTTTTGAGAGTTTTGAGGGGTTTTGAGGGGGTTTTGAGGGGTTTTGAGAGTTTTGAGGGGTTTTGAGGGGTTTTGAGGGGTTTTGAGGGGGTTTTGAGGGGTTTTGAGGGGTCTTGAGGGGTCTTGAGGGGTTTTGAGGGGTTTTGAGGGGTTTTGAGGGGTTTTGTGGGGTCGGTAGGGTTCAGGGTTCAGGGTGTAGGACGAAGGGCATCATAGGGTTTGGCCTTGGGCTGTGTTTTTTTCTTCGATGGTGCAAGGGCCCCGTGCTCTTGCCGAAAGAGCCGTAAGGTGGCACTTGCTTTAAACCCTAAACCCTAAACCCTAAACCCTAAACCCTAAACCCTAAACCCTAAACCCTAAACCCTAAACCCTAAACCCCAAACCCTAAACCCTAAAGGTCAATTAAGTAGCCAAGCCTAGCGCCTCGGTCAGCGCTTTTTTGCCCAGGGCTTCTCTTTAGGTTTGTGCGCAGCGATTCTCATGGGTTTTGCGGTTGTTTAAGGGTCCTCTGTTTTTGAGTTGTTGAAGTTTTTCAGGGTGCCTTAGGGTGTTTTGGCGCTGTTAGGGTTTGTAGGGTGCTTGTCAAAGGTTCTTTGGTGGTTTAGGGTTTAGGGCTTAGGGTTCGCCAGGCTTTCTTTGCAGGGCTTTTGGGTTCAGGGTGAAGGGAATCTTTGAGCCCACCGCTCCCAAAGGCGAAAGCCGGAACGTGTTTGTGATGTGGGTCGCTTTGCTACAGCGCGTCTCTCTGAACTGGCCCCTGGGCTGAAGCCTTCGAGCCCTCACAACCCTAAACCCTAAACCCTAAACCCTAAACCCTAAACCCTAAACCCTAAACCCTAAACCCTAAACCCTAAACCCTAAACCCTAAACCCTAAACCCTAAACCCTAAACCCTAAACCCTAAACCCTAAACACTAACCCTAAACCCTAAACCCTAAACCCTAAACCCTAAACCCTAAACCCTAAACCCTAAACCCTAAACCCTAAACCCTAAACCCTAAACCCTAAACCCTAAACCCTAAACCCTAAACCCTAAACCCTAAAAACCCTAAACCCCAAACCCCAAACCCGGTTTTGGGGCTCAGGGTCGGTCAGTAGTCCAATGCCAGGTCTTTGAAAGCACGAAGGCCTAGCCCGCTAAGCCGCAAACCCTGCAGCCCTGAACCCCGAGCTTTGTCATAGTGGAATCACATTCTGCATTTCTAAGGGTACTACGCTCAAGGAATAGAATTTTTTAATTTTTTTGATACTATCCCAACCATGAACTAGCACAGACCCAACCGGGCTGCGGGCGTGTGATCTTGTTTGAGGACCTGTAGAACGCAGCTTTCGGTTCCGGGGGGCTGGGTAAGGGTCTGGGCTTACGATTCTGGTTGGTTTTGGGCTTTTGGGGTTTTGGGGTTTTGGGGTTTTTGGGGTTTTTGGTTTTTTTGGGGTTTTTGGGGTTTTTGGGGTTTGGGTTTTTGGGTTTTTGGGTTTTTGGGTTTGAGGGTTTGAGTGTTTCGGGTTGGGAGTTTGAGGGTTTGTTTAAAGGACTTCGGAGTTTCTCCTCCCAAAACCGCCCCTGAACCCCTCAAACCTCTACAAAGCCCTAGAAGCTCGGACAGCCCCTTCAACCCTCCTAACGCCCCCCCCCCCCCCTCCCACTTGAAAAGGCCCGTAGAACCAGTACCACCCGAAAAGAGCCGGAAAACCCCCCCAAAAACATCACCCCAAATACCCTCAGAATACCCCTAAGCAACCCTAAAGCCCCCCAAAAGCCCTCCGAAACCCCTTGCCCTGGACCCTAGACCCACTTAAAACCATTCAGAACCCTAAACCCCAAACCCCAAACCCTAAACCCTAAACCCTAAACCCTAAACCCTAAACCCTAAACCCTAAACCCCGTAACCCAGGAGGAGAGATCCGAAGTGGTCCCCACGTTGGACCGCAGAGTCGGCATAGGCCAGGCCGCTGCGGAGGTCTGTTAGGGCCGTCTGGGTTTAGGGTTTAGGGTTTATACGGTTTAGGGGGTTGTTTGGTGGCGGTTGAGGGTTTAGGGGTTTAGGGAGGTTCAGGGTTGAGGGGAGGGTTTGGCTTAGGGTTAGGGTTAGAGTTTGTTGTTTTTGTTTTTTTTTTTTTTTGGGGGGGGGTTTGGTTTTTATTTGTTGGAGGGGGGGGTTTACTGATTCGGGGTTTTTGGGGGTTCTTTAGGGTTTGGGGTTCTAGGGTTGGTTTGGGTTGAGCGCTTGGGGTTTGGGGGGGGGGGGGGGGCTGAGGGCTTGAAAGTGACAGTGTTTTTTGTCGAGTTTGGGGGTTGAGGGGTTTGCAGTTCAGGGTTTAGATGTTTTCGTTTGGGGTTAAGGGCTCATAGTACACATACCCAAAAATGTTGAGCAGCACAGGCGGGTGTCATGATCCCAAGAATCGATGGCGGGTTGACTTCAGCACCTTCTATCCCGAGTTCAGGGGCCCATGTGGCCTTCTTCTCAAAATTTACGGGCCCTTTTTGGGGGCACCCTGAACAGTAGGGGCCGCCTTACAAAAGCAACCCCAAAAGGGAAGAAATGATCATGTAGCTTTGGGCTTTCGGGCTTTTAGGGCTTTTAGGGTTTTAGGGAAACCCCGAAAGGGTCTGGGCTCTAGGTTAGGGTTTCTAGGGAACCTTAGGGAACCTTAGAAAGCTTTAGGGAACCTATCCTCCTTGAATCCCCCCTCTCCTGAAGAAGCCCTGAAATTGAGAGTATCGTTTCTTTGGGTTTGCGCCGTGTAGGGTCCTAAGAACTTCCGGAGATGCCTGGCGCGTTCCTGTCACGTGGGGGGTACCTGAATGGTACCCGTCTGCAGTCTGTTTTTGAGGAGGCTCCGCCAGCGCAGGCAAACCCTATAGAGCCCCAAACCCTAAACCCCAAACCCTAAACCCTAAACCCTAAGCCCCAAAGCCTAAACCCCAAACCCTAAACCTTAAGCCCTAAACCCTAAACCCCAAACCCGAAATCCCAAAACCCCTAAATCCAAAACCCCAAACCCTAAACATCATAGAAGCCATAGGCTAGGTTAGGAGTCGAAACCCCCAAGCCCGAAGCCCGAAACCTCAGACACCAGCTACCCCAGACCTCAAACTGATCCCCAAGGGTTTAGGGTTTAGGGTTTAGGGTTTAGGGTTTAGGGTTTAGGGTTGCAGGGCTGAGATCGTTTAGGAGGTTGGGGCTGTCTGTCTTCACGGTTTTTTAGGGGGCCTGCAACTGTCCGCAAAGATGCGGCGGGCTGCATTCTCAGAGAGCTTGTGGGCGCTGAGCTTTCCTGCAACAAGTAGTGGGCCTGCAATCCTAAGATCTAAACTCTGAACCCTAAACCCTAACCCCCCGAACTAGCACGCAAGGCGCCGAGATTTGGGGTTGAGGGCTGGCATTCTGGGCTGAAGGGTTTTGCGTTTAGGGTTAGGGTTTAGGGTTTAGGGTTTAGGGTTTAGGGTTTAGGGTTTAGGGTTTAGGGTTTAGGGTTTAGGGTTTAGGGTTTAGGGTTTAGGGTTTAGGATTTAGGGTCTAGGGGCTTTCTTCGAACATGTATGGGTTCGTGTTCTTCGTACGTTGAGCTCAGGACTCCAAGACCCTTAAACACCGCAGAAGCCCGCCGACACCAAGGGTTTAGGGTTTAGGGTTTCGGGTTTAGGGTTTAGGGTTTAGGAGCCCTTGGCATGTTTTCTATTTTCACGTAGGGGGTTTTAAGGTTGTGACCCGAAACCCACAAACCCTAAACCCTAAACCCTCAACCCAGGCTTAAGAGGATAACTTTTGAAGAAGCATCTTCAGAGAGTGTAAACGCCCAACCTAGTATGGCGCGCTCCGGGAATTCTCATCGTCCTCGGCCGAATTCGTTTGTTCTAGAGTTCGTCCAGAGACGGCCTATGCATGGAAGCCGGTGAGCAAGTTGATACCCCAGCCTTAAAGTTTAGGGTGTAGGGTTTAGGGTTTTAGGGTTTAGGGTTTAGGGTTTAGGGTTTAGGGTTTAGGGTTGGTTTAACCCTCTATGAACCCTGAACTCTGAACTGATATCCCCTACTGTCCAACCTGAACATCTTGTTTCTCCGTAATAAGACTCGGCACCCTTTCGGGCCGCCACTCCCTACAACCCTGAAAAGTCTGGGCGTGCCGAAGCCCTGCAACCCACAACCCTGTAAGTCCCCAAACCCCTACACTCTGAATGAAGAATGAACCCCCCCCCCCTTCCCCCCGAAACCCGAACCCCCCCAATAGACTGAGATGCCTGCAATACATGGGGGGGGGGGGGGGGGGGAGTGTTTGATTGCAGGCACCGCCCCTAAAACCGCCCGCCCCAAGCCCTACACCCCCAACCCCATACCCCTTTGCAAAGTATAAACCCTGAACCTTGCAGGGCTTAGGGTTCACCTAAACCCTGCAGACGTTACTCCTGAAAACCTAAACCCCAAACCTTACAAATCCTAAAGAAAACCTAAAGCCCTGAAACCCGAGACCCCTAAACCCTAAAGCCCGAAATCCCTAAACCCTAAGTCCTAAACCCTAAACCCCCAAAAACCCAAAGCCCTAAACCCTAAGCCCTAAACCCTAAACCCTATAACCCTAAACCCTAAACCCTAAACCCTATAACCCTAAACCCCTCAACCTAGCTTTCGACACCGCAGAGTCGGCAAATGGCACATAGCCTGTGGGCTCTTGTTAAGGAGCTTTTAGGGTTTAGGGTTTAGGGTTTAGGGTTTAGGGTTCAGGGTTTAGGGTATAGGGAACGTTATCGAAGTTACCAAACAACCGGGCGGATTTGTGGTTAGTATAGTCCCCTTTTTTCATGGCAGCCTCAGGCTTAAGCTCCTTAGCAAGAGCCCCCTAATGGCAGCTCGCGAAGAGACTGCCCATCGCCTGGGGGCAAGAGGCCTCCGACTACGATCGACTCCATAGGTCCGAAAAACCTATATTCTAGAGTTCTTAAGGGACCGGGGGTTCAAGGATGGGCGTATACTCCCCACTACCCCCTGAGGCTCCCTAAGCTTCCCGAAATTCTGAACCCTCAATCCTGACTGAGCTCTCTCTGGCGTGTGCCTGTCGCCGGAAGCACCCAAACTTCTGAAAGCTGCCAAGGTAGGGACCCTGAGCTAGGGTTTTTGTGTTGAAGGTTTGCTTGTGGTGGCGACCATAGCGTTCAGGGTTCAGGGCCTCGACAGCTCACCATCCTCTCCAAGCCCCTAAATCCTGGTTTTTTTGTTCAATTCCACATCCTCGGTGTGGGGTTGTTAGATTTTAAACTCAGCTCTTCTCCTCGCCCGGAACTCTTCTCCTCGCCCGGTCTACTCCTCGCTCATCCCTGGAGTGCCCAACCCCAAAGTGTCCTGGAGTGCCCAACTCCACAGTGCAGCCCAAGCCCAGAGTCTTCCTAGGGTGCCAACCTCCAGAGTGTTGTCGGAGCACCCCAGAGTCTCCCTGGAGTGCCCACCACCAGATCCCCAACCCCCAGAGTCTCCCGAGAGTGCCCAACCCCAGAGTGTCCCCGCAGTGCCCAGTTCCAGAGTCTGCCTGGAGTGCCCAACCCCACCCAGAGTCTCCCTCGAGTGCCCAGCCCCAGAATGTTGCTGGAGTGCCCAACCCCAGAGTATCTCTAGCAAGAGAGGGTGGGGATGTTCGAAGTAAAATATCTTCTATTTTGTTGCATTTTGAATGATAATTTCTAATAAAATAACTATTTTCCCCAAACCCTGGACCCTAAACCCTAACCCCCACCTCCGTCACCGCCCCCCCAGAAAGCGAGAGCGTCCGACCATCCCAAGGCAGCAAACTTTGCCCAAGGGCGGAAAGAATCCACCCCCCCTCCCCCACTAGAACTCGAAGGACGAGAGAAAGTTGAAGTTTTCGCCGTTTGTTTCGCTCTCTTGTTGCATCTACAAACATTGTGTACGAGCAACATGAACTAGAACATTGAATGAAGGCGCGGGTGTCAGGGAAGGAGGTGTATCGACCTACGTCAACCTTCTGCCCCCACTGCGATGAATTCGGTGCATCGGGGCCGTGGAGGGCCGTGAGATGCTGTGGGTTTAGGGTTTAGGGTTTAGGGTTTAGGGTTTAGAGGGGGGGGATTTCATTGGGGTTCAAGGTTTAGGGGGCCCGTGATACTAGAATGGGTGTTTTAGTGGGAAGTTTTCCGTGGATGATACTGGTAGTTATGTAGGCTCCAATGACATGTCTCAGAGCCCCCAGGGCCCATACTTCCTTGGGACCAGGCCTTTTGAAACCCTAAACCCTAAACCCTAAACCCTGAACCCTCAACCCTAAACACAAGTTTAGGCATCTATCCCTGCGCCCGAAGCCTCCCGCTCCAAGGTCCCCGCAACCCCTCTCAACTCGAATGCACTCACGAGCTCTATCCGCCGGCTCCCGAAAAGAAATCAGTGTGGGCTGTTGCAACAAAACGGCGCATGGTGTGTGTGAGAGAGAGAGTGAGAGTGAGAGTGAGTCTGGGTCTGCATGTGGCTGGGCCAAAGATGCGGCGCGTCAGGTGCAGGCCGACAGAACGATGGGATTAGGTAAAAGTACCCTCGACATGCGATGGCTGTAGGTGAACCTTCGCGTAAAAAGGATCCGGATCCTTGGAAGAAACTCAGTTCAAAGATCGGCGAAGTCTTGAGAGCTTGACTTGTTGCACCTGCAGCAGACTCGAGCTGCTGGCTGACCCTTTTGTGGTCAGACCAGCTGCAGTGAATTAGCATAGAGGAAGCGTTTAGCACGATGCAAGGCGGAGAAGAAGTGGGTTGGCCGTGTCTCGCACTAGACCCCATATTCTGCTTGATCGTCGTGTAGTTTCGAGGTTTTGTTTCCCCTAGAGTTCCTCGACCGCAAGCCCCAAACAGGCAGAGGGCAGAGAAAGCCCCCTCTCTGACCGAATTGTGCCGCCCAAATCCCTCCGGAGTAAACGTCCCCCCTCAGGGTTGTGGGGGTTTAGGGCTCCAAACCCTAAGCCAGAAATTTCAGGCCTCTCACAGATAGCGACATAGAAGCCCCTCAGCCCTAAACTCCAACCCCTAAAGTTTTAAACCTCTCAGCCTTCTACACCCCCGGCTCCAACAAGCTATGCACTACTTTTAACTTGCCTAAACTACTCTTAAAACCCTATACCTAAACCCGTAACCCTAAACCCGAAGGCCTAAGCCCTAAACCCTAAATCCGAAGACTGGCCCGAGGTTGGATTGGTCGCGGTCAGCCGGTCTCCCAGAAGTTGTGTCCAGCTGGGGATTCAGGGCTTATTCGCGCTTCGTCAGGCATGCGGGGCCTAAACCCTAAACCCTAAGCCCTAAACCCACACCCTAAACCCCAGACGTCAGGGCTTCTTGGTGCTTCAATGCTGTTGGGTTCTTCTACTTGGAAGTTCAGGGAAAGTTACAAGTAGGGCTTTAGGGTTTCTGGGTTAGGGGGTTTAGGGTTTTAGGGATTTAGGCTTTCAGGGGTTTTGGGTTTACTTAGGGGGTTACAGGCACCCCGTGTAAGACGTTGCCAGTATAGTTGCCTTACCTTCAAACACTACAAACTGCCGGTTGGGCCTCCAACCAAGTATAGTTGTGGGTTTTCAGGGTTTAGATTTCAGGCCCGAAGCCCTAAACCCTAAGCCCTAGTGAAAACCCGAAACGATAAACCAGCGGCCTGCACTAGAAAAGGTGCACAGGGTTGTCCCCAAACCCTAAACCCTGAACCCTGAACCCGAAACCTTAAACCCTAAACCTAAATCCTAAACCCGAAACCCTAAGCCCCAACAGGGAGGTTCCGGGCCGGGCTCAGGGGCACCCTAAACCCTAAACCCTAAACCCTAACCCCGTGAACCCTGAGCCCTAAACCCTAAACCCCAAACCCCAAACCCTAAACCCTAAACCCTAGCCTAACCCTAAACCTTAAACCCTAAACCCTAAACCCTAAACCCTAAACCCTAAACCCTAAACCCTAAACCCTAAACCCTAAACCCTAAACCCTAAACCCTAAACCCTAAACCCTAAACCCTAAACCCTAAACCCTAAACCCTAAACCCTAAACCCTAAACCTAACCCTAAACCCTAAACCCTAAACCCTAAACCCTAAACCCTAAACCCTAAACCCTAAACCCTAAACCCTAAACCCTAAACCCTCCCTACGCGTCTAACTCCGACACCCTAAATCCTAAACCCACCCAAGCACACAAAGGCGTGCACCCCAGGTGTGCCTGCTGAAGAGGTCAAGCTCGAAGCTGACCCTCTCTTAGTAGCCCAGTGGTACCCTTTACCCCTTTTTTTGGTTTAGGGTTTAGGGTTTAGGGTTTAGGGTTTAGGGTTTAGGGTTTAGGGTTTAGGGTTTAGGGTTTAGGGGTTCCCGTATGAAATAGCCAACCCGAAAAAAGGGTGCCCTTACTACAAGATGGTTGCTGGTCTACCAGGCTCTAGAAGCCCTAAGACTCCGAAGGGGGTTCAGGGTGATTGCAAACCTTAGGGGTACTTGGAAATATATTTTCAGTTTTTGGGTACTTTGATTCCTAAGACACTGCTGAAATTATAGTTTCTGCTAGGGGTCCAAGTTCACTATCGAAACCAGGCCAAGCAGAACCCCCCCGGCCCCTAAACCTTAACCCACCCACCCCCCCCCCCTCCCACCCTTCTCCCCCTCCCCCCCCCAGGTCCTTCAGACAAAAGTGGAGGACCTGACCCTGAGGCTTGCCGCGCGGGCTCTCTCAGGGTTGAAGGGGTTAGGGTTTGTGGGTTTACCCCCAAACCCCAGGCCCGAAGCACACCCTAAGCACTGCAACCAAGGAAGCCTCAACATGCATGGGGTCCCATATGCACATCCCCTATAACAACCCCCCCCCCCCCCCCCCTCCCAAAAAAAAGGCTCAAATTAAGACGTAGTTCGGCTTGAGCTTGCTTCGGGGCTCAACCCTAAGCCCGAACAAAAGCCCACATGAGCCTTAGTAATACCAGAACCACAATGGCAGGGCACCGGCTGCCCAAGATGACATCTCACCTGAGAACCTCGACCCACGCCTCGATATCCCGACTCGACCAAGCGACGATGCCCAGGCTCGAGGAACTGGCGACGCGGCATGACATGCAACATGCAGAGAAAGAGGTGGAGGGGGGTGGGGGAGGGGGTGGGAATGCACTTGGCTTCGTGCTGTCAATGCAAGTAAGATGTGGTCGAAGTACCAATGAAATTAGCGACCCATTTTT